>NQII01008567.1:38041-68692 GCA_002778355.1 Clitarchus hookeri | reverse complement strand
GGCGCCGAGTCAATTTAACATGTCTGAAGTGCGTTTACAGTAGCTTCTTGAGGGAAAATCAGACAATGTATTAATTAAATGTTATTTTAATTCAATAGGCAGACGTCTTCCAAACAAGATTATACAGTAGAAGTCTGATATAACGCGGCTGTTGGGGGACAACTCAGACCTGCGTTATAGCTTTCCGTGCTCTTCCAGGAGTGACAGAATATCTTTGGTGAAGGGCGGACCAGCATCAAAGAAAGAACTACTCGTATACTGTATGTTCCAGACAAAGGACAAACTTTTTCTACCAAGGGCTGTGCTTTTCGCTGCGTGTTCCTGTTTGTCACAAAGGATAGAGGATGTACCTCCCTTCGACCCCTCCAACCCTTCGTTTGGAAGGAAGTGAGAAAGTGAAGGGCAGAAACTAAATACAAGGAGTGCTATGATGGCAGGGGCAAGGCTGGCCGAGTAGGTCAAGGTTACGGCGGTCATAAAGAAAGAGGGGAGAATGAGACCCTGTTCCAGTTTGCATTTTACGTTTTGTCTGCTTCCAAGCTTAAAAATTACAACATACTAATTACTAAAATGCCGCCATAGTATTTTTGCCTGTTTGAAATGTTTAAATGCACATATAGGCAACGTTAATCANATAGGCAATGTTAATCGAATAAACAAATGGTTTTGGTACTCACAATAATAATTACACAGAGCAAGTTGCTGAAATATGATTCAAATAGGTATTTTCTCACGAGACAATATTTTGTTAATACGGATGGGGCGACTGAATCTAAGGNTATTCAAATAGGTATTTTCTCATGAGACAATATTTTGTTAATACGGATGGGGCGACCGAATCTAAGATTTGCAGAATCCACAGAATCTTAGGGATTCGTAGATTCTGTTGATTTGATACAAGAATCATGCAAAGATTCATTTTATCATTTTGGTTAATTCAAAATTCAACATAATATGTAATAAAAAAGTAAAGTTTCCCCAAAGTGTATGTCAAATTCAAATGATTTAAATATGCTGCAGTAATTAAATTCTTGTGTAANCAAAGTAAAGTTTCCCCAAAGTGTATGTCAAATTCAAATGATTTAAATATGCTGCAGTAATTAAATTCTTGTGTAACAAAAGGAGCATCTCAAATGGCCAGCCGCTTTAGGTACGTGCATCAGGCGGCAAAGCATTCTGCAGCACGCGGCCGCCTTCCCTAAGGATGTAGAAGTAGCGGGCCGCGGGCAGGTGGTACTGAAAAGCAACAGAGCTGCAATCCCCCAAGTCCGTAGATAAAGAACTCTCGCTGTCTGTCTGCTTTTTTCTGCCTCATTGATCCTGCTCTTTTCTTTACACCACCACCTGTACTAACATTTCTGGCAGAAAAGAAAGAGGGCTACAGAATTTCCTGTCAAATAAATAATTTTCGTGTGGCACTTTGGGTTTATTTTTTATTTTACATTAAAAATAATGGGAGTGCAAGGAACATTAAGTCTAACGCAGCAGCTAGTGGTGTGTGTCTAAGGCGGGTGGCATTAGTGAAAGAAAGTGGAGGGGTGTGGGGGAGAGAAGGCTGGCGTGGGAATCGACACTAGTTAAGTGCAGGTAAGTGTAGAGGCGGTGTAATGCGTTATATACGTGCTACTATCGCCTTTATCGCTCCCACACATTTTGGTCTTGGGCACGTCCTGGTTTGAAGCACTCTTAACAGGTTTTGTGCGCTCTATTTTATTTATGTTTTTTTTCATAACACAAATAAGATGTGACACAAACAACAGCACTTATCTTACCGCAGGCAACCAACCCACTACATCAGCATGCATAAACGACTCAAGTTCTGTTTGACCCATGTACCAGCAGTGCCATTTAGGCAGCTTGATTTCCAGGATAAAATGCTTTTTCTACACTGGTAAATACCACAGATTGTAATTTTTGTTTCGGCCCCAAAAAATTTGAATTATGGAGGTTTTACTGTATTAAGAGTAACAAAAAATTGTCAAAATGTTATTTTACAAAGGATGTATGAAATGTACATAATTTTCACCATTATTTACACATATGGTAAATGCATACTTTACAGTAAATGCACAGCAAAAAGTGCCACAAAAGCCTCGTGTTAGTTTTGCTGTGCGAAAATGTTACATGGAAAATCATAGAAACAGAGATTCAGGTTTGGGTACGGGATTCAGTGATTTCAGACATGGATTCTAGGGTAAATTCTGAATCGAGGAAAAACTGAATTTGCCCTATTCCTATTTGTTATGTAACAATTTCACGTTATATTGGTTTTATTTTGTTGTTAATTTAAATTTTTTAATGACCCTCTAACAACTTTTGGGAATAATTTATTTATTTAAGACCTCGTGGACTTTAATTTTGGAATCATGATAACACGAAACAATAGCAGCATGGCATGCTAGACAGTTCAATGTCGTAGTGTTCCAAATAAACCTTACAAAATACTAAATACAAATTACGAAAAACGAAACTCTGAACGAATTAGAACACTGTCTGAGGAAAAGCATGTTTATTTTTCGGCGCCTTGTCTAGTTTCTCCTTAGTACATCACTGTATGACACTTTCAGAATCTACATATTTTCTCGTGACAACTTGTTTTCCATAATTTCTTGCATAATTAATAACTTTTAACTAGGGATGGGTCAAATAACAAAAAATATTGGTTCCGGTTGCGTTACCAATTCTACAATTTGAATATTGGTTCCGTATTTGGTTCCATTTTGAATACTTGCATTTTGCTTGCAACTTTATTCAACCAATGCAGGTAAAATTCATTAAATGTTTTATTTAACCTACCGAAGAATAGAACAATAACAAAGTGTGAACATAAGGTTTAATGTATACAGATGAACTTGTATTATATTTATTTAAGGTTAGTAAATATGTAACAAATTATTCTTTTTTTTTTTACATTAATAGGTGGTGATTGTGTATGTTTGGAAAATACTTTAACTAAATAACTGGTAGTGGTGCTAAAGCCAAAACATTGTGGTGTGACTTTAACTGATGGTCATTAAAAGGAGGTCAACAACTCCAGTGGGGCCTGCTTCCTTTATGAACAGTGACCTGCTGGTTTTTTTTGCTGTGTTGGAATGCCACACCTCTACCCTTCTCCAGCCCCCTTGCCCAGGCTATTCTCTGCCTTACAGGAAACAAATAAGGCATGGAGAAATGTATCGCTTGGCTAGCAGTGTTGCTTACAGGGGTGGGCTGAGTAATAAAGACAGAGAAGGAAGAGGACAGTTTACAACTACCACTCTTTTAATTTTTTTTTTTTTTTTTCATGTATGGTGCACTCCAGAATTTTTTTCCTTTATTTTTGGGAAAAAGGGAGCGCTATACAGGAGGTAGTTATTTTTGTAAGGACAGAGTTTTGCAATAAATTTATTGCTTTATAGAAATGAGAACCAAGTAGTTGTTAACCTAAAACCAGTTTTGAGTCAAACCTCAAGAACCAGTATAAATTGGAACCCAAGAACTGAGCGACCCATCCCTACTTTTAACTTGAACTCAGAAGTGTAACTGCACTTTTTTTCCATCCACTATATACTTTCTTTGGTATACTTCTGTATCACGCTCATGCAAGAAAATCTATTATGGTAGGAAACAGTGCAGCCAGCTAAGTTGTAGAGCAGGTGGTGTCGCTCTCTGGTAGCCTTCTTTTTTCTTTTATGCCTGACACTCAAACAGGCAAACAAAGTGCTCACTCATGCCATTTTCTCCCCCTCACATTCCTTGGCACATCTTCCCCTTCCCTTTCACCCTCAGCAGAAATGTCACTCACCTAACCTTCACCATGTTATTGGCCGGACTTGTTGCTATGTGGGCGAGATAATTAGGCTAGGCACGGAGACTGCATATTGGAGCAGCGACTAGAAAATAAAAGGGGGGTGTAGAACAGTTACTACCTTTGTTCCTTTACATGTAATGTGGGGAGCCTTCCCTTCAGGCACCGACCAGCACGCTCTTCAAATCACAACTGCCACAGTTTTCGACAGATTTTCGTCATTTTTTTTTTCTTTTTCATCTCACGGCATGCAACACTACAGTACAACCTATGTATTTTATCACTTTGGACTCGCGAACATATTTTTAATCAGTTGTTATTGCGATTTATTGCATTTTTCCTGGGATTTCTGTATATTTTCAACAATTTTTATGATTTTTTGACAGTTGCTGAGCCTTGCAAAATCGCTGCCTCATTAGACCCAGTACTCATAAATTCGGGTGTCTACTGTATTAAGGGTGTGTGAATAGTGGATTTTGATGTTCAAATATTTTCAAATTGAATAGTAAAATTTTTAAATAACATGCGAATAGCTACTAGTAAGAGTAAACAATTCATTAATATTACAAAATAAAAGAAGTTCACTGATCACACAACAAACCATTCCCCATAAATAATACTTACATCTTCAAGTGCAGTATATAATTTTTACAAGATTATATTCTGCAAAAAGTATGCTGAAAAATGTAACCATTAACAAATAATGCACTATACGTATGTATACGCACACACACACAAATAAACTATTTTTGTGGGAAGTATGAAGATATGAGACAGACATTGCAACAAAATTACGATAATGTGCTTGCATTATTGCAGTAGGGAAGAATAGATACATTTTGGTCATCAGAAAATATCTCTGAGTTCTTTACAATACAAATAAACGCTTTATTACGAAAGGAATTTAATTCCTTGGTGTTGCAATTTTATTTTCAGCAGTCATACAGTTTCATTTTCAGTGATCATCATTGTTTGCATAGTGAGTGAAGCCATAAGTTTAAATAGGCATTTTCCTGGTTGAATTGGTAGTAGATTCTGCAGACGCTGAGATTTGATGCTTGCGGTTGCAGTGCTAATGTAACGCAAACTGTTTGCACGTGTTTGCAATTTCTTGCTACCGTGGTCATGATTCTGTAACAGAATTTGTTTACTGTAAGTTAAATTATAGTAGAGGAAACTCTTTGTAAATGCAAACATTGCATTGTAAACTCTTGCAACTGGATTGCGATACTACTAGCGCTGTTAGTTCACGTTCCAGCACAGCTATGGCGCAACGCCACGTTGGTATTGTTCATGTCCACTGTGTCGCTGTCTCATGCTCTCATCAATGCACTGAAATTGTATGCTTTTGAATGTGTTTGCAGAAATAAAACACTATAATTTCCCTGGAATTACCCAAAAGAAAAGTTGGCGTGTTCGTTATATGAACCATGTGGTATGTGAATAAAAGCGATAGTGGTGTACAACCGCATTAACATAGTGTTTAGGCCTACGTGCCTATTTCTTCTGCTGCAAACAATAAAGAAGAAATATGTCCTATTTCTGTAAGTGCTGTAGTGAAAATAAATGTGTGTGTAATGGTTTTTCTTAATAAATATTGTTTTTATCACATTTCCAAATGATTTATTCTATAACATACCACCGCTGGGATCTAATGATAGTTGATTTGCTGCCATATGAAAAGGCAAATATTCATAAAAACTACTAGTTATGATCAGTATAACAGTCCAGCTGTAATAACTATGGAATAAAAGTTTAAATGAACATCTTCAAATGAGTAGGAATAAAAAGTCAAGCAAATAACTAGAGCTATGCAGATTCACAAAATGATGCAGATGTGCTGAATCGCAGATGTACCAATTCTCTAATGCCGATTCACTGCTGTGCTGCCGATGTATGAAAAAGCTTTTTGCTTATATTTAAGTTGAATTTAGGTTACTATTACACTCAAACAATGGTATTGATGAAGTGCAGCACAATTAAGAGCAATTTTGAACTTATTTCAGCTTACATTGTCCAAAAAGTAAGTAGAGTAATACAGCAAACCATGTAAGTTCAAGTGAAGACAAAAATAAAAAAATTATATTTTGGTTTATATTGGGGGTCTGCAAATATTTTAAAATTTGAATTGTTGCAAATAGTAATTTTATGAATTATTCACATTCGAACTTCGAATATCTTAAGCCAAAATGATGAATAATTTACATTCCTGTTTCGAGTGGTTGTAGAGATGCTGTGCAGACTCCAATCTGCTTCTGCCGAATTTGCAGATGTGAGAAGTTTTTTCCAGTGTAAATAAGCACAAACAAAGTTTGTAGTTTTTGTCCCAAGCTCCACCCTACTGAGATAACAATCTACCAGCTTGGCATTGATGAGGTTAAGAGCTGAAGTAGCATGGGGAGGGAGGGATTCTAATCACAGCTGCACGCAGCCTTTCCATTCTCTCTTTCTCACTCTTACTCGTTCAGCGAGCAAGACGCCATGCCTGACATCACAGTTGGGGGTGCCTGCATATCGAGCACTTGTCACTTTGCTCGCACAAAAACACACCAGTGGAAAGGGAGCTTAAAAAGGAGGGCGACCGACCATAAGATAACACAGACACAATGTGGATTTTCTGTCTCAAAAAATTCTTGTTACTTTACCTTTTTACTCTGAACATGGCTATTTGGTCTTTATGCTATTATTTTCTGTGACATTTTGCACCCACCTACACCAGCAAACCAGATGTTGAAGTCTGGATAATAATCATGTCTGTATGCATTGCTTGTTAACATGCATCAGTATTTTTATTTTAGTCCCTTGGAAAATTATCCATACATGTTTCTATGTATTTCAGTTTGACTTAGGTTTATATTAGAAATATTTTTATCACGTTTTTCAGGTTATTAAGCTTATGAAATACACAGAGGTGACAAAAGTCATGGGATAGCAATATGCAAATATACAGATGGCAGTAGTATTGCATACAAAATGTATAAATGGGCAGCGCATTGGTTGGGCTTTCATTTGTAGTCAAGTGATTCATGTGAAAATGTTTCTGACGTGATTATGGCTGCACGACGGGAATTAACAGACTTTGAACGCGGAATGGTAGTTGGAGCTAGACGCATGGGACATTCCATTTTGGAAATGGTTAGGGAATTCAACATTCCGGGATCCACAGTGTCAAGAGTGTGCCGAGAATACCTAATTTCAGGCATAACCTCCCACCATGAATAACGCAGTGGCCAACTGCCTGCACTTAATGGCCGAGACCAACGACGTGTGCGCAGAATGGTCAGTGTTAACAGACAAGCAACACTGCATGAAATAACCGCAGGAATCAATGTGGGACGTACGACGGACGTGTCCGTTAGGACAGTGCGGCGAACTTTGATTATACTGGACTATGCCAGCAGAAGACCGACTCGAGTGCCTTTACTAGCAGCACGACATCGCCTGCAGTGCCTCTCCTGGGCTCGTGACTATATCGGTTGGACCCTAGACGACTGGAAAACCGTAGCTTGGTCAGATGAGTCCCGATTTCAGTTGGTAAGAGCTGATGGTATGATTTGAGTGTGGCGCAGACCTCACGAATCCATGGACCCAAGTTGTCAACAAGGAACTGTGCAAGCTGGTGGTGGCTCCATAATGGTACGGGCTGTTTTTACATGGAATGGACTGGGTCCTCTGGTCCAACTGAACCGATCATTAACTGGAAAGGGTTATTTTCAGCTACTTGGAGACCACTTACTGCCATTTATGGACTTCATGTACCCAAACAACAATGGAATTTTTATGGATGACAATGCGCCATGTCACTGGGCCACAACTGTTCGCGATTGGTTTGAAGAACATTCTGGATAATTCCAGCGAATGATTTGGCCACCAAGATCACCCGACATGAATCCCATCGAAAATTTTTGGGATATAATCGAGAAGTTCGTTTCTTGCACAAACTCCTGCACCGGCAACACTTTCCTCGCAATTATGGACTTCTATAGAGGCAATATGGCCCAATATTTCTGCCGGGGACTTCCAAAGACTTGTTGAGTCCATGCCACGTCGAGTTGCTGCACTTCGCTGGGCACAAGGAGGTCCGACACGATATTCGGAGGTATCCCATGACTTTTGTCGCCTCAGTGTACTATGCATATGTAAATTTGGCATATCAGTTTTGTATGTTATTTCAAGACCCGTGTGCACATGATGTTTCCTCTATATAGTGAACATAGAAAGATTTCCCTTCATATTCGCTATGAAAAAGGTTCTATTATATTTACAAGTTCATTTGTAACATTTTCATGTTAAAAATTAATTCTGTGACATTGGTTTATTTTGAATGGTTCTGTTCATAAACAAATATATATACCAGCCCAAATGTGTATAGCATCTAAGCACAAATCATCATTTTGTTTTGTGAAAGAACTAGGTTTTGAGAGTAGATATTTTGCAAGTAACTAATCTTGTTTATTGTAGAACCAGTGCATATATCAAAACAGTCCACCATTTTTGTTTCAAGCCTATCACTTCTCTGTCAACCGCAACAAAACATGTAAACAACCTTATACATGCTTTATGTATTCTGTGTTCACAATTAAGTGTGTGTATATATATATATATAATTTTTTTTTTTAACTTGAACTATTAACCAAACAATATAATGAGATAAATGAAAAACCTCACTGTACACCGAAATAAGTTAAACATTGCCCTTTAATTGTGCTGCACTTCACCAATACCATTGTTTCAGTATTATAGTAAACTAAATTCAACTTAAAATATTAAAATATATAAAAGAACAGGAATTCAAGTACTCACAGTGTAGTACTTGTCGACAGGCGCACACACACACACGCATGCGTGCGCACACAGACACACAAAGAAGGACGACACATTTTTCACGGAGTTGCGTGATCNTTAATTGGTTTGTTATATTACTCTATTTACTTTTTGGACACTGTACACCGAAATAAGTTAAACATTGCCCTTTAATCGTGCTGCACTTCACCAATACCATTGTTTCAGTATTATAGTAAACTAAATTCAACTTAAAATATTAAAATATATAAAAGAACAGGAATTCAAGTACTCACAGTGTAGTACTTGTCGACAGGCGCACACACACACACGCATGCGTGCGCACATAGACACACAAAGAAGGACGACACATTTTTCACGGAGTTGCGTGATCGCGACGTTTCGCTGCCTAAGCCAGCTTCANGACACACAAAGAAGGACGACACATTTTTCACGGAGTTGCGTGATCGCGACGTTTCGCTGCCTAAGCCAGCTTCATCAGTCGGCAAGTTGTAGCACACTGCAGTATGGTGGAATGGCGCTGTTGGTAGTAAATCTAACGGCCGGGTCGTGAACAAGGGTGGGGTGGAAAAATTNCTGCAGTATGGTGGAATGGCGCTGTTGGTAGTAAATCTAACGGCCGGGTCGTGAACAAGGGTGGGGTGGAAAAATTTGCCAGTATAGCTGATGAGTGTGGTTTGGTGCTGTGATTACCTTATGTTAAAGCCTGGCGGTTGCCTGGATTTTCTTTGTAAATTGGTGAGCTAATTTTCAGCGTCTGAGTTCTGAGTTGTTGTTNTTGTTTCAGTATTATAGTAAACTAAATTCAACTTAAAATATTAAAATATATAAAAGAACAGGAATTCAAGTACTCACAGTGTAGTACTTGTCGACAGGCGCACACACANAATATTAAAATATATAAAAGAACAGGAATTCAAGTACTCACAGTGTAGTACTTGTCGACAGGCGCACACACATACAAACACGCATGCGTGCGCACACAGACACACAAAGAAGGACGACACATTTTTCACGGAGTTGTGTGATCGCGATNGGCGCTGTTGGTAGTAAATCTAACGGCCGGGTCGTGAACAAGGGTGGGGTGGAAAAATTGAAAAATTTGCCAGTATAGCTGATGAGTGTGGTTTGGTGCTGTGATTACCTTATGTTGAAGCCTGGCGGTTGCCTGGATTTTCTTTGTAAATTGGTGAGCTAATTTTCAGCGTCTGAGTTCTGAGTTGTTGTTTGAAGGTGGTAGGGCTCTCACAACTGGTTTGTCCTGTATGTTATTGATGTGACCAGCTATGGCTTGTTTGATTTCTGCTCTGTGGTCATTCATTGTCTTCCTGAGCGTGTTGGTGGCAAGGCCGATGTATTCCTCATTACAGTGTTGGCACTGTAGCTGATAAATCAGATTTTCTGTTGTACAGTTGTAATTACCTTGGATGGTGTATGTACGGCTAGTGAGTCTGCTATTGAAAGAAGTTGATGGTTGATGGATGGCACATGAGCCACAGCATNATTTTCTGTTGTACAGTTGTAATTACCTTGAATGGTGTATGTACGGCTGCATCGGGAGTTACAGTTCGGAGCAGCTGTTGTCTATGACAGGTGTCTCACATTCCAGCTACCAAGGGGAAAATCTTTGGTGTCACAAAGTGAGAGTCTGCTATTGAAAGAAGTTGATGGTTGATGGATGGCACATGAGCCACAGCATGAGCTATTGCAGGGATGGGATCCTTTGGGGGTGATAGTTTGGTTGGCATTTGTGGTAGGCTGCAGCTTTGGACGAACCAGTTTGTTGTGGGCATCATCTCCATTATCATTTCTATCTCCACCTCCTTTGTCATCTCCATCATCTTCTACATCATCTCCATCTTTATCATGATCATTATCTCTATCATCTCCATCATCATCATTACCATCTCCATTATCCTCATCTCCATTTATATTATCTCCATCATCTTCTACATCATCTCAATCTCCATATTTTTATCTCCATTATCATCTCCATCTCCATCAACATATCCATCACCACCACCTTCATCATCATCTCCATCTCTATCATTATTGCCATTTCCATNATCATCTCCATCTTTATCATGATCATTATCTCTATCATCTCCATCATCATCATTACCATCTCCATTTATATTATCTACATCATCTTCTACATCATCTCAATCTCCATATTTTTATCTCCATTATCATGAGGTAGAGGTAGTTGTATAGGTAGACCACCACCTTCATCATCATCTCCATCTCTATCATTATTGCCATTTCCATCATCATCTCCACTGCCATCATCTACATCCCCATTCTCATCTCCATAATCATCTCAATCTCCGACATCATCATCAGTTCCATTATCATCTACATCATCATCTCCATCATTTCCATCATCATCTCCGTCACCCTCCTCCACCACCACCAACCTCAGGACACCCTCACTGACAGGCTATATTAAGATGCACTGGGAGAGCAAAGCATCAGTAGTCCATCTGATTTTGGTGCCAAGGTATATCAGAACCAAAGGAAGCCTGACAGCAGACATTATGGTTGCCCAGTGCCAGAAGTAGAGGGTTCGAACCTTGATGGATGCCTGGAGGTTAAGGTGATTATCAAGGATTAGGTTAGGTGTGAAGTGTACCGTGGATGAGGTTTCTAGTTCCACTGAACTATGGTAAAGCGTTCTCATTTTGACGCCCTTGTATCCTGCATGCCATATCGACGGCAACCATCCTGTAGCATGTGCCACGCACAAGCATCCAAAGCATACGCTAACACTTATGTAAGGGAACAAATTACTATAGTCTATTCGCAGTTTCTTCACACTTTTTGAAACAAATTTTTCCCATGTATGGCATTTTTGATTGTTTTCTAAATATGTGATGTATTAAAAGTGTTGCATAATTTAGTTAATGTAAAAGTACCTTATTTTTAGTTAAATTGAACTTTTACTTATATNAAAAAAAACACTTGAATAGTTTTCTTTGGTAACATGTGCAAAATTGTTTTAAAGTTGCTGTTTTAATATTTTTGATCGTGATTGTTGGTTTTTGAAGGTTTAGTGATGGCTGCAAAATGTAAACTTAATAAACGTACGTTACTAACGAAGCTTAAAATAATCAGTGAAGTAGACAAAGGCAGTAAAAATAAAACAGAAATTTCAAGAGAATTTGGTATTCCACAATAGTCTATATCTACAATTTTACAAAATCGTAGCAAAGGTGAACTTGCTCATGGCAATGTCTCAGCAAGAAAACGACTGCATGGACTTAAACATGAGGAAATGGAAACCAATCTGGTTCAGTGGTATCACGAAATGTGTGCAGCGAACATACCTATTCCTGGTCCTTTAATCCAGCAAAAGGTAGATTACCTGGCTTTGAGGTTAGGGATTCCTGATTTCAAACTAACCAATGGTTGGCTGCAGTGGTTTAAAGAACGTAACAACCTTATTGCAAAAGTTGTGTGTGGCTAGTCGGCAGCCGTCAAAGTTGATAAGACTCAGGATTGGCTAAAGTCTGTGCAGCCAATACTTAATCAGTTCACTCCAGATAATATTTTCGACATGGACGAAATTGGAGTTTTTTACAACTAGCTGCCAAATAAAACATTGGCTGTGAAAGGTGAGAAGTGCCATGGAGGTAAACGCAGCAAGAAACATATTACTGTGCTGTAACCAAAGTGGAAGTGAGAAATTATGTCCCCTTGTTTTAGGCAAGTTTCAGAAACCCAGATGTTTCAAGAATATTGTTTAACCTACCATGTGATTATGAAGCAAATTCCTGTGCTTGGGTGATAGTGAAAATATTTCCGAAATTGTTAATGAAATTGGAACGACACATGGCATGCAAAAACAGAAAGATTTTACTTATTTTGGACAGATGTGCAGCACATTCTACTGTTGGCCATGAGTTGTTACAGTGATATTGCTCTATCTGCCAGCCAACACCACAAGTTTTCTCCAACCTCTTGATCAAGGTATCATCCAGCGTGTGAAGAAGAACCACAGAACTCGTCTCACACATTACTTAATTCGTCACCTGGAACTTAAAAAAGAGACCAACTTGCGATGGCACGTTTTGAATGCCATGCGGAATGTACGTATGGCTTGGGATGCAGTCACATCATCTACAGTAGCGAACTGCTNCTTGCGATGGCACGTTTTGAATGCCATGCGGAATGTACGTATGGCTTGGGATGCAGTCACATCATCTACAGTAGCGAACTGCTTCAGAAGAGCTGGTATTGGTGCCAAAGAAGAACAGGCTGGCGAGGAAGACACTGATGACAATATGGAAGGATGGGATTATCTTCAGGAACGTCTGCAATTCCAGGAGCAGTTTCGCCACTTTGTGCAAGTGGATGACGATGTTGCAACATCTGCAGCACCTATTGTGGAAGAACTGATGTGTGTTGACGCTCAGTCAAGTGCTAGGACTGTTNTGCAGCACCTATTGTGGAAGAACTGATGTGTGTTGACGCTCAGTCAAGTGCTAGGACTGTTGAAGAAACTGAAGATAACAATAGATAAATGATTATTGTGCATTACTGCCAACAAAATGGATGCTATCCAAGCTTTAGCCACCCTGGAAAATGTGTTTTCAAACATTGATATTGATAGCGAAAAACTTCTGGAATTTTATAAACTCTGTACGGTTGTTAGTAATGCCTATTAAAAACAATGAAAACCAAAACTGNTTACTGCCAACAAAATGGATGCTATCCAAGCTTTAGCCACCCTGGAAAATGTGTTTTCAAACATTGATATTGATAGGGAAAAACTTCTGGAATTTTATAAACTCTGTACGGTTGTTAGTAATGCCTATTAAAAACAATGAAAACCAAAACTGACGCGTTTTTTAAGCGACAGGTTTAAACTTAAAACGGTGCGCTACTTGCCACGAAGTCCATGCTGGAAAAAATGTAAATACTATGTACAAAATACGTAAGAATTCTTAAAGATTTGTATTCACATATTATACATTTTTCTAACAGTAGTGAAGATAAGATTTGTACTGTTCTCCGATAAGTGTTATACAAGTAAAAATTTTTCTGCAAAATTGTTACTTTTATCAACAAATTTTTGAGATGTGATTTTAAAATATTTTTAGTTTGAATGAATTTTNTTGTACTGTTCTCCGATAAGTGTTATACAAGTAAAAATTCTTCTGCAAAATTGTTACTTTTATCAACAAATTTTTGAGATGTGATTTTAAAATATTTTTAGTTTGAATGAATTTTTTTTTTTAATTTCGCTAGTACAAACCTTGTTATTAGAAAACCTCATTATTACAAAGGGCCAAAATGATGGTCCCTTCAGGTTTGTATTAATGAGGTTCAACTGCATCAAGGGGTGGAATCCCAATGTCTCCAAGACCAGAGCTCCTCCCATACCCCAGAGGAAGTTGAGTGGCAGGACTCCTTGAATTAAGTATACAGTGGACTTTCGTACCGAAAACACATGTATCGATAAACCATATCCACAGTTAATTTTCACTGGTCCTGGCAAAACTCCTATATAAATAATGATAAACCTACCTGCTTGTATCGTTTCCCTCTTCCCAGTGTTTTTCATCTGTGCTTCAGCAATACATGGGCAAAAGTATCTCATCATTGTTCCATCACTAATGTCATGGTTACATGTCAGTCATACCCCAGCTTCCCCACCCACAGCAGTCGCACGCTTCTGTTCCCGGGAACAAAGCAGTGCCTTCTCACCTGTTTCCTTTTCCCTTCCCTTGGACAAATGTTGCCTATCAATACTCCTCTAAGCTTTAGTTGTTTTTGTGTGTGGAAGAGGACAGTCAACCATGGCCAGGAGGGGAAAGAGGCAAGGAGGGAAGAGGTAACACCACTTTGTATTGGGAAGAAGGAAGCACCACATTCCAGCACACCATACCTTAAAGAAAGAGTGGAAAAAAAGTAAGCTACTGAAATAAAAGAGAAGCCAGCCACTCCAGCAGCTGGCATTCTTCTTATAATGGCCTTCATAAGGGTACAGCATGCCACAATGTTTTGGCTTTCCCGAGTTATTTAATAAATGTATCATAACATTGTCAGGTATGTGTTCAGACAATGGAACCTACACTGGCATGTTAACATGTATGTGTTCGTAAACAGAACCTACACTGACAAAGTTTGTATGGCTGGTAGGGTATGCCCAAGGAAGCTACCTTGGCACACTCTTGGGTGAGCACATGCAAACCTTTAATAATATATGGACAAGTACAGCACATGTAATTGTGCTACACGTCAGTAGAGGCTGTTAGTCCTTTTCGGCATTGTTCAATGTGCCAACCATCAACTTTAACACACAAGTTACAGCTTCACTGCAGGGACCATCTGACCCTCCCAAATACTCCTTGCATGTGGTGGATCTTAGGGTTGCAACCCTTAATTTCTCTACGACATAATGTAATGGCAGCAACTGGTTTTTCTATGGTTGCTGATATTCATTCAACTACACATTATCGTGGATGCCATTGTTCCATTTCAAATACATTCTGTAAAATTCACAACAAACATGTGTTTATGCTACACCTTCAAGAGCGCGTTCCACCCTTACGAAGCATTGTAGACCATATGTCACATACGTTTTAGACTTAATTTTTCAAAAGGAATGTGCAGGCGGAATTTGTCTGTGTTTTTAAGACTCGCCCTATATAAATTTTCCTAACTTTCCAGAAATGTAAAATGCCCCAAATTTTCCACGTTTTACCTGATACTAGTCACACACAAGGGCATTTTCCATCACCGAGTCACAATCCAGCCTCGCCTAGGTCCAATCTGCAGGTCATCAACTTGACAAAGATTTACCAAAACACCATGCAAACAAACTCAGTGAAGAGAATATCTTGTTACAGGGAGAGAAACAGTACGACACCCTCGAATGAAAATACTTCAGCTAAGTATTTTCTTTGTTGGCACACAATGTAGGGCACTGGGAAGCCCCTCCACTCGTAGATGCCCAGTCTGCCAGCAGAGTTGAACCTCCCTTTCTCCAAGCAGAAGCACATGGCAGATGGTACCATTGCCAAGTTGGCAGCAAAGCTCCATCCTCAGGCCTGCCTCTCCACAATGCTCTACCATAAATATGCAAAAATTGTAACCAAGCTACCGCACCCCTTTCCTGTGCCACTGCAGAGTGTGGAGAATGTGAGTAAAGCCTGAGCAGGGCAACTCAACCACTGCCAGAACCCAGCTGGCCTATAAGCCGGAAATAACGGAGAAACACCAAGCACCAACAGCCATGACCAAGCTAGAACGTTGGCTTGCTGCTCCATGAGATGGGTGCTCTGTCGCAAACGCTGCCCTGTTAAGTGTCTCTGCCTGCACTCACGACACACAAGCTCGAGGCTCTCTCTGAAACTGGCCAACCTGAACCCCACAGTGATGGTAGCCCTGCCCTCCCAGAGACAGCTAGAGTGCCTGCTAGCCTCGAGAGCAGGCCTGCCAGCCCATGAAAGCCCGAGATGTCGGCCCACCTTGGTGTTTTTTGTTAAATTATTTTATGTCCAAACTGAATGTCACTTGTCTTAAGCAGTACTACACAAATACAGTTAACTTTGTATTCAGCATCAGGTTAGTATAAAGTTCCTCATCCTAGCTACTTGAAAAACATCTAACAAAATAAGATTTTTGCTTCCATGCTTCTTTCAATTGTCTTACTCGTTTGTTTCGGTTGCATTGTTTAATATTTTTGCACCATTTCACTTGTGTAGTCTGCTAAACCCCATTTACCCTGGTGTTGAGCAAGGTTAGCTTAGAGTTGATCAAGTAAGAATCAAGTTAACTCAGGAGACTTTCAGAATATGAGTAAACTTTATGCACATCACTTATTGAATGAGCCGAGTAAAAAATCAAATTCATAAACCACTCTATTAAATCTTAACTTTAATGTTATCCCTATATTATATCGTCCCGTTAACATCACTATATACAATGTAAATATAAAACTACAAAAATTAATAAATAATTTTAAAAAATGTGGAAGCTTATCCAAGTTTCTGTTGACATATTCATGGAAAATATGCAATGTAAAAGACAGAAGTATATAGATATTTATTTATTTACACACATGCTCGGAAAATTTAGAATTTGGTATAAAACATAATTAGAACTTATTGTAAAAGCAGAAATATATCTATAACATCTGTACATACACAAACTAAAATAATTTATTCTATGGAAGACCGCCACCGGATGGACACATCAGAGCTTCATGACCATGCACTCTGAAGCGGTAGATACAAGTGTATGTTGGGTTGCCATGGTTCTCCAACACCGACAGCTGCAGCAAATGTGTTGTTTCTGAGAACTCTGCATTCTGAAACAAATCAGCTCTATTACACACCCTTGCACATCACTAGACAAACTACTGATATTTGGCAGATTCACACAAAGGCTCAAAGGCAGCACAATGGTGGAACTTTGCCAGTGCTGACTATTCATGAAATAACCGTTTTTGTTGTACGTTCTTGTTTGCAAAGGTGAAAATTAGTTTCTAAATTATGAATGAGTTCTCAAAATAATGACACTAAAACCTCAAAATTAACTAATTTACTCTCATAAAATTGTGTATGGAAATTTTATAGATCTTAAAAAATTCTATACCATCATCAATAAATAAATGTGTGTATTTATCCTTTAAATACTGCTGTTTCTTTTTAAATGTACTGCATCCAAACAAGATGGAATACCATCTACCAGCCAAAACCAAATTATGTACATATTCATATCAACCAACACGCATAAAAAGGAACAGAAGGCAGAGAAAATTTGGAAGGAACAAGTGAAATTGCATGGGCAGAACATTAATACAGAACGTGAACAGAAATGGTAAACCATGTTTAAATAATTGTGATGCAAATTATTATACCTAGTACTTTTTTTTTGTTTAAGTGCACCTATTTATTACATGAAAGACAGGTGTTAAAATTTCCCACAAACACTTTTTAAATTTTTCACATGCAATTGATACTGCCTTTTGTAAAGTAAAACATTTTTAAGATATTTTGTAGTCGGACCTTTATTTGTATTAACTTGACGCATGCCATATCAGCTGTTACAAAGCACACCATACCCCTCCCCCTCCCACAAGGGCCNGCGCCGCAGAAACAGCTGACAGGGTTTGTCAGTGGCACCGCAGGTCACCCGATTCCCCCTCCACCAGCAAGAGCGGTGGCACGCGTAGGAAGTAGCCTTTGTTCAGCACCTCCCCCTTTCCTCTTCCCCTAACAAGGGAAGNGCAAGAGCGGTGGCACGCGTAGGAAGTAGCCTTTGTTCAGCACCTCCCCCTTTCCTCTTCCCCTAACAAGGGAAGACACACGTAAGGTTATAAGAAGGGATGGAAATAGTTGTGAGACAAGNCCCCCTTTCCTCTTCCCCTAACAAGGGAAGACACACGTAAGGTTATAAGAAGGGATGGAAATAGTTGTGAGACAAGGGGAGATCAGTTAAACCAGGTCAGTTGACACAGAAGTGCGTGAGAGCAAGTCGGATCGGGAGTACCGGAAGAAGGGTGTCGTGGAGGCGTACGTCGAGAAGCGAACCCGGAGCCGCAGTCGTGGAGAGAAGTCACTGCAACCAGGGCCTTTTCCAAGGCCGCCCGAAGTACCAGACCTCAGCCTGTCGACAACAGACCAGAACTACACGACTAGATAAGTATCAAGTCGTCGCTGAAAGAAACGCCTCCGACGCCTAGCACCACCCCCAAAANCCAGAACTACACGACTAGATAAGTATCAAGTCGTCGCTGAAAGAAACGCCTCCGACGCCTAGCACCACCCCCAAAACGCCGACTTCAGTTAGCACGCGTACATTAATTAAGCATGGTGGAGCCTTAAGTTTCTGTAAAGTTTAATCTCGTGACAATATAACCAACCAGTAAATTGAAACACCGAATAACTACCTTAATGTTACCCTGTTACCCCAACCTTCAAGGCACTCTTTAGTCTGTCGGACCATTGTAATTGAGAGATCCTATGAACCATCCTGTATCACACAGGTGGGGAATAGCGTCAAGTTAAATTGGTGCCCAACGTGGGGCGTAGTTATGTCTGTATACTGCCTTTGTTCTTGATCTAATATCGGCTGAAAAGGGGTCTCACCCTTACCGAATTATCTGGCTAGCCAGAATGTCCCAGTGAAGCTCCTCAGAACTATTTGTGGAGCAGGCGCCTAACGAGCAATTCACACTAGACGAGGCAAGTGTCCTAGGCTGGCAGAATAGGGATTCCTATAGACGGCAGGCAAAAAGTATGGAGGATACNCCTGGTAACATTAACTGAGATCCTATGAACCATCCTGTATCACACAGGTGGGGAATAGCATCAAGTTAAATTGGCGCCCAACGTGGGGCGTAGTTATGTCTGCATAGACGGAAACAAGAACTAGACTATAGCCGAGAAAAGGGGTCTCACCCTTACCGAATTATCTAGCTAGCCAGAATGTCCCAGACTTCGAGGAGTCTTGATAAACACCTCATGGTGCCTAACAAGCAATTCATACTAGACGAGGCAAGTGTCCTAGGCTGGCAGAATAGGGATTCCTATAGACGGCAGGCAAAAAGTATGGAGGATACGCGTATCAGCAAAACACCGGAGGGGAGGGATGTGAGAGCCGAAGGAACCCTAAAGAACCCCTGGACGAGGAATGAGGGAAGAGGAGACNGGCAGGCAAAAAGTATGGAGGATACGCGTATCAGCAAAACACCGGAGGGGAGGGATGTGAGAGCCGAAGGAACCCTAGAGAACCCCTGGACGAGGAATGGGGGAAGAGGAGATGAAAGTCCTCAACTAGAGCCATGCAGTGCTCCATTTTGTAGCGGGGCAGGACTGTACACAGTCCGGTGCAGCCTCTGTTCCCTGCGCTATTGTAATAGGTGTATTGGTTGGCCCCAGACATTCCGACCGACGGAAGGCACCCAATACAACTGCCGGAAATGCCGAGAGCAACGAACGCGCCAAAACCAAGAAGGGGAACACTTTTCACTCTCGGACTGAACCCCCGCTAGGCACATAGAACAGATGCGGAGAATGCCTGAATTTTCAGGCAGGCCCCATGAAGACCCGGTGTATTTTATAAATAATTTAATTGTGAACACAAATTCAAGGCCGGCGGGATTCCTAATAGAGAGCAGTTAAAAGGCGCCACCCTTATCTGGTGAAACAAATATGGCGAGTTTGTGACGAGCCGGGAGCTGCTCGCTACCCGCCTGAACAATAAGTTTGATGGGAAGGAAGTACCTTAAGAACAGACTTTTACACACAAAAAAAAAAGACAAGAGGAAGCAGAGATTTTTATTAGGAGAAAAGCGCAAATGTGTTCCCGAATCGCTCCCGAAAGTACAGAGGCCAAGGGAGTGCGTATCATTACAAAGTTATTGATACCAGCCATGCAAAGCGCCCTTCGACACCCGCGGGCGACGGGAATAGAGGAATTGGTAGAGAGAGCGAATGAAGCGGAGNTACCGCAGGCAAATCATATCAGACCAGGTAGCCGAGATGAAATTGCAAGGAATAGTGGAGCCAATTGACTCACCATATAACGCCAGAGTGGTACTTGTGCCAAAGAAAGAATGCAAACTCCGTTTTTGTGTCAACTACTAGGCCTTAAAGTAACCCTATAGCACGCCCAACTATAAACCTGGCGAATATGCTCCGCGACCTAGGGGACGCGCATATATTCTCCACTCTAGACATGCGCAGTAAGTACTGGCAAATCCCGGTACACCCAGGGTTCCGGAAATGTTGATGGAAGGGGTGGCCAATTATGTATTAGTGAGTGGTATCTATTTTTAGTTCCTTCCCTCTTCAGAGTTGTATACTAGTAGCAAAGAAAATCACAATGGTTAGCAACCAAAATAAATGCAATAAACTTTGTTTTTGCCCTATTTCCTTCAAATTTTTCAATTTTTTTAACCAAATTTTTTACGGTTCCCCAGAATAGGGTCTTTACTTTGATGCAATCATTATTGTCGGGGTCTTCTTTTTGATATTGTACTGTATTTAGTGAAATCTATGTTCTTATAATCTACAAATTATATGCACAAAGATACATAAATAAATGTAGCCAGTTTTCATAAATTAATATTGACAGAGTCTTTCAAGTTTTTGCAGTCAAATTATGTTGGATTGATACGCAAAATGTGTCACACTCGAAATAACTTTTACTTATATAATTTGCATAATAGTTCTTTTTATGGTTTAATTTTTTAAAGTAAATTTATATACTGTGTGGGAATCATGCTGGTGATGCATGCCATTACTTTTATTTTTTACATTCATTTCAACTGTTTCTTTTATATGCACAAACATTTACTGTATACATTAATTGGTAAGTATTTTTTGAACAGGTAAATTTCAACCTTTAAAATAATATACTTACATAAAATGAAGCACTTCAATTTAATATTTTGCTGAACGAAAATTAATTGTATATGTACTTATTGTTTGTAAAATAATATTACATTATAAAAATAATAAATTTTTTTATGAAATTAAAAAGAAACNGTATATGTACTTATTGTTTGTAAAATAATATTACATTATAAAAATAATAAATTTTTTTATGAAATTAAAAAGAAACAGTGAAAAATATACCAAAATTAATTCATAAAAATTTAAGAAATTATGGAAACAGTTTCACAGAAAAGATGTGTGTGAATTTATTCTCAAAGAAAACAATATTTTAAAAGGTAGACATGTTCTGTTAAAATTATTCTTTAGAACTGTAGATATGAACACAAATTACCTTGAGATCATTAATACTNAGACATGTTCTGTTAAAATTATTCTTTAGAACTGTAGATATGAACACAAATTACCTTGAGATCATTAATACTATATACTTTATAAATGTTATTTATTGTATACAATAAAAAAGTTTGAGCTTGAGCACGAGCTCGAAGCTCAGCAGAAGGCTTGAACTGAAAACCTCCAACATTAGTATTTAAGCATTTAATTTAGGGACGTATATTAATATTGGTCTGCCATTTTGGAAGATAACAGTACATGAAAAATGTAAGCTTTTACATCATATCTTAGNTTAATATTGGTCTGCCATTTTGGAAGATAACAGTACATGAAAAATGTAAGCTTTTACATCATATCTTAGAAACTGCCCAATAGGTTCCCACAAAATTACTGATANAACAGTACATGAAAAATGTAAGCTTTTACATCATATCTTAGAAACTGCCCAATAGGTTCCCACAAAATTACTGATACGCTATGATACTACATAGGTAAGTCTTAAATGGATAAGGCACTTATTTTCAAAATGGTGGCCATATAAATATTTTAGGTTAATTTGGTATAGGTATATACCATTCTGTTTAACCAACTGTGACCAAACTTGGTATGCTGAAAGTATAGACTACAGGCATTAAATCTGCTAATACGTACCCCCTTTTGCCTACCAATTTGTAAGATTATGTTTTTTTATCTTATCTCGGGAAACAATAAACAGATTCCTACAGATTTGGCAAACAAGCAATACTATAATGCTCCATGTAAACCGATATGTTTCAAATGGGTCAAAATTTATTTTCAAAATTGCGGACGTATAACATTTTTTGATTACTATGCTACATACACAAAACAATGTAACCAATTTCAACCAAACTTTGNAATTGCGGACGTATAACATTTTTTGATTACTATGCTACATACACAAAACAATGTAACCAATTTCAACCAAACTTTGAATTCTGGGAGATAATTAATACTGTGGTAGGCAATGCTAACATTTGCAATTTAAATGGGTAAGATTTTTATATGGCAGCCATATAAATACTTTAAGTTATTTTGATATACATATACCATACCATTTACCAATTTTGACCAAAATTGGTGTGCTGAAATAATTAACTACAAGCATNATTTTGATATACATATACCATACCATTTACCAATTTTGACCAAAATTGGTGTGCTGAAATAATTAACTACTTCGTAATTTATACGATTATGTACCGGAGAAAAGATGTGGTAAATGTAAGATAATATGAAGAAATAAAGATTTTTGTTTTCTATCTAGGGAAACATGGTGCTTCATGTAAACTAATATGTTTTAAGCAAGTCCAACACTAAATTTTTAAAATAGCAGCCATATGAATATTTTTATTACTATTCTATATACCTATGAAACCATGAAACCAAATTTAACCAAAGTTTTTATGTTGGCAGAA
This sequence comes from Clitarchus hookeri, assembly GCA_002778355.1. Lineage (NCBI taxonomy): Eukaryota > Metazoa > Arthropoda > Insecta > Phasmatodea > Phasmatidae > Clitarchus > Clitarchus hookeri. Next base: position 45,920 of record NQII01008567.1, on the reverse strand, counting down.
GTCTATATTACAAACATCAAATGTGTGTATACAGAAAGATTATGTATGTATTAACACACACATTCCTTTTACCTCAGTCTCACAGTAGGTCTACTTTAAAAAATTTACTCACATACATATATAAAGGAAACTAGGCTAATTAATTATATTGGCAAATTCATGTTTAAATTGTGAATTCAAGTGCACCACATTAGCCTAATTCTTGTCATTTAAATTCAGTAACATTAAACTATTTGCATTGGAAGTAAGCACACAGAAGTACCTGTGTCCTAAAACTCTGCAGCGGTGGCCCCGAGATGTTGTACTCGTACATGCCGAGGGTGTGAGAGGAGAAACTTTTTCCTGGCCCGGGCACCAGTGCCTGCACAAACCATCACAAGTCTTTCACTGCTTCCTCAGTCCAGCACCAGTCACCAACTGTCACTTCACACCCTAGGTCACATATGTACACTACTTATTAACAGAACTACACAGAAAATGAGACAATAACCATTTTTACTTANCACACCCTAGGTCACATATGTACACTACTTATTAACAGAACTACACAGAAAATGAGACAATAACCATTTTTACTTATTCAAGTCATACTTTTTCTCAAGTTAAAATTACTGCTGAATACATGCCATTATTTCCCACACCCAAAATAATAAGCNAGTCATACTTTTTCTCAAGTTAAAATTACTGCTGAATACATGCCATTATTTCCCACACCCAAAATAATAAGCAATTACATTCAGCATATGTAATGTGAGGTAAAATTCTGTGTAAAGACAATACTAAAGAAATTGTTGCAGAAACAGCCAGGGGCCTAGGGGCACAGCCTTTGGGGGGTGGCACATATGAGAAACCAGTTATGGTACTAGATTGAANGAAACAGCCAGGGGCCTAGGGGCACAGCCTTTGGGGGGTGGCACATATGAGAAACCAGTTATGGTACTAGATTGAATGTGAAGGGAGATTGACATCCTCCCACGCTGGTGGAATATCTTTTACAGTTGGTTGGCAACCNGGTACTAGATTGAATGTGAAGGGAGATTGACATCCTCCCACGCTGGTGGAATATCTTTTACAGTTGGTTGGCAACCGATGTGAATTGTTTGTGTATGGCGAGGCATCTAGCAACTAGCGAGTGACTAACAAGTCTAGACAACAAGCATACCTTGCTTGTGGCTCGGCTCGTTCATTGCTTGAAAATAGTCTCAATGCAATTGTGTGAATGAATTCACGTTTCCAAGTGCGCCATGTTTGTATATTGTTTACAGTTTTTNAAATAGTCTCAATGCAATTGTGTGAATGAATTCACGTTTCCAAGTGCGCCATGTTTGTATATTGTTTACAGTTTTTTTGATGGTGCAAATTGAGTTCTATACAATTATTTCAAAACAAACGTTTATGTGCAACAGTGACAAATTTACTTCATAAACTGCAAATTGGTATATGTAACATCCTATACTCCATAAAGTACCGTAAATGGGAAAAATGTGTGTTTTATATACAGTAAAACCCCAATTGTATGAATATCCACAGTTCCAGAGAATATCATCGTAAGATCGCTGTTGTCACATATTCCAAAAATTACCAATTTTTACCNCGAATATCCACAGTTCCAGAGAATATCATCGTAAGATCGCTGTTGTCACATATTCCAAAAATTACCAATTTTTACCCCAAAAAATTGTGTTTAAAGTGCGTTTTTTCCTAAAGTTCGTGTTTCATTGTCAATGACATAAAACAAGCACATTTTTAACTTAAATATTGATTTTATTTAATAAGCAGACATTTTCCGAATAAAATGATACCTGATAAGCGTATATTTACCATCCACCTTGTCAATAAAAATGTTACGAACATTGAGTAGCGCAAATTTTTACAGAGCATATTACCTCTACATTTAATCACCTCTGGTGTAAAAAGTGAATAAAATAGAATTATATATGCATTTAATTTAAGAATGAAATGATGCCCCAGAAGTATAAATAACAACCTCTTGTCACTGAAAAAAAAAGAAGTTTTAAACAGTGTGTGACGTAACTTGTAGTAGACGCTGCATTAATTTTCAGTCACTTATTGCGAGAAAACCAGAGAGTCAATGAAAATTATATAAATAAAATTTTAATATGCAAATTTTTCAGAATAAAATTATATCACAGAAGTATAAATACAACGTCTCGTGACACAAAAAAATGCTTGAGTGCCATGTACGCACTATTTAGCGAGAGGTAATCAGTAATTACTGCTCATTAAAAAGTAGAAATTTTCCTTATAAACAAGATATACAGTTTTATTAATCCCTTCTAAATACAGACATCTACCAAATAAAACACCCACTGCTATGGTGCTGATGCATGTGCAAACATGTGGCTTGGAGAGATAAGTTTTGGCAGTCTAGTATCGTCTGTGATACGGGACATGATCAGTATGGTGGCCTTGTTTTTTCCACTACATGGCTGACATGGAGGGGGATAGTTGAGGTTGCGTGGCAACCAGCGTGATGTCCTTAGCCACTAACCACCAGGGAGGTGAGGGGAGCCAGTGGAGTGCTGTGGCGCTGTGTTTTTTGCGGCTACTTTCCATTACGATATCTCCATCTCACATTTGCTTGACCACCCACCCTTCTAGTTTGCTAACTCCGATCTTTTGGCTGCTCCTGCGATCAATACTTTTCTCGACCCCTCATTCTGTTGTGCCATTTGTGTTGGCACTTGTTTCAAGTCAGTATGTAATTCTGTTATTTCCATTCTTAATTATTTAATGTTTCACAAAATATGTTTTTTTTTTTTATATTATTGAAACGTGCTCTAGTTTTGCTTACTAATTTTGTTTACTTACTGTGAAGTTGTAAAANTTTTTTTTATATTATTGAAACGTGCTCTAGTTTTGCTTACTAATTTTGTTTACTTACTGTGAAGTTGTAAAACTAATGTCATATGAAATTAATGTAATGTTTAAACATTTAACTGGTTATATTTTTTATAATTCTCGTTTAAAAATATTTTTNAATTAATGTAATGTTTAAACATTTAACTGGTTATATTTTTTATAATTCTCGTTTAAAAATATTTTTCTTTATGTCATTTAATAGTTTATGTACATTATACTGTGTGTGTAGTCTTAATTTGTAATTGTCACTAGTGATATATAATACTTCTTTCGAGACCTCTAGCACCAAGTCCGGAGCATACCTTGCTTAGTATATGTATGTTTTCGCTGGTGCAACTTCCTTTTTCTTAGTTTCNGATTCTTAGGGCAAAATATCGGTTATAATATCGGCGATTTAAACGTGAATTGCGCACAATTCCGATAATTACGATATATCGGTACCGGTATCGGCTCAGCCCTANTATCCGCCATTTTGGAAGTTGTACTGCAGATATTTTATTTTGTGACGTAATATTATTTTGTGGTTTCCGTTATTATCAAAAGTGTTTTTGTTATTTTAGCGGCTTGCTGCATGGGCCAATGATATTGTAGTCGGCCATTTTTTCCGGAGTGATGCGAGTCGTACACCGATTTGTGGGATGGCAGTTTTGACCATGATACAACTTGTAACGTTGTGGATTTTCAAGGGTTATATTTACAGTTAGTCAAAGATATTATAATTACATATGATTACATTTATTATAGGAGTTAAACAAAGTACAGTATAATCTTTGGTTACTTTAATACTTTATTGACAAGTGTTTTGACCAACAATTACAAATGGCCAATCAAATTTAAGGAACTATTTACTTTATTCTAAAAGCACAGGATCCGTTTTTGTNCAAATGGCCAATCAAATTTAAGGAACTATTTACTTTATTCTAAAAGCACAGGATCCGTTTTTGTGCTTCGTGTAAGTTTTTTGGAACAAAACATATGGGTAATACATGTTGCAAACTTGCCAGTGAAGGCGTACCTGAACGCAAAAATATTGCAAGCTTTTCATCTGCTCACGACACATCTCAAAATCATAAGCTTTGATAATATTAAAAAAGGGCCTAGAAAAATGGCATGCCATCATGATTCCTACATAGAAGTTGAGAAAAATATACTGGANGGCCTAGAAAAATGGCATGCCATCATGATTCCTACATAGAAGTTGAGAAAAATATACTGGAGAAAAATGTTCTTACAAGAGTTTTTGTACCAAGCTGAGGATTGGGGAAAACGTCAGTTTTCCTTTGTAAACCAAGTGACGTCTTACTGTTATGCACGATGTGTCTAGAACTGATATCTGAATTCGACCCCTTCTTGGCGGAACACATTGCACAACATGGCAACACAGGTTCTGGGCAAACTTCCTATCTTTACGCAACCATATGTGTCTAAAGTGAAAAAAATAATCATTATTGATATAGAAAGAGCCAAGTAATTCAAACGCAAACATTTATCACATTGACCAATTGTCATTTGTAATAAGACATGTTGATGAAAACGTATCACCTGTTTAGCTCTTACTACTGTTTTTTCAGAATCCCGGACATTTGTCAGAGAGTTTAGCTAATACTGTAGCGAGTGTTTTAGAATCACACTCCATTGATATACAGGACTGCCAATGGCAATAATATGACAATGCCAGTCAAATGTCTAGAATTTACTCTGGCTTACGAGCTCGCATTAAGAAAATTAACCCAAAAGCGCTTTATGTTCTTTGTGCTGCACATTTTCTCAACTCGGTAGGCATATGTGCTGCAAGTTGCTGCCAAGGGAGATGTTCATTTTTCAACTCTGTACGAATTGTATATAATTTCTTCACAGGCTCTACAAAACAGTGGGAGAAGCCAATACAATGTCAGCAATTCAAAAGAACAACTAGAAGATTTATCTGAAACAAGGTAGTCATGTGAAGAGGTCTGCAGATGCCTTTGTGAAAACTGAGAGACTGTAATAAAGACCCTTCTGTTTTGAGCGGCCCCTGTGAAAACCCTCTCACAAAAAATGAATTATGGGGAACTTTTAAGTGCTCACACCAACTATAAACTGTACTAATGTTGGAAATTTGGATAGATATTTTATAAAGTTTTGAAAAAGTCAGTGAAAGTCTTCAAACTGTCGAGACGTAAATTGAAATATTGAATAGATTGTTAGACTCACTTATACAGTATATGGAATCCCTACGTGAAATATTTGGCGGCTATGAAAAAAGGTGATTGAACTAAACGAGAATAACTATAAGATGTCCTTTTTTAAAAAAAAAAGAATCTCCATCCAGATGAAGAAAAGGGGGGAGTGGGAGAGAGGTTATTTTTATTAACAGAAAAGAAAATGTATAAAGTGGAAAATTTTTTTTGTAAAAAGTAGGGATGGGTTGAATAACAAAAAAATATAGGTTCCGGTACCGATTCTACAATTNCATCCAGATGAAGAAAAGGGGGGAGTGGGAGAGAGGTTATTTTTATTAACAAAAAAGAAAATGTATAAAGTGGAAAATTTTTTTTGTAAAAAGTAGGGATGGGTTGAATAACAAAAAAATATAGGTTCCAGTACCGATTCTACAATTTAAATNGTAAAAAGTAGGGATGGGTTGAATAACAAAAAAATATAGGTTCCAGTACCGATTCTACAATTTAAATATCAGTTCCGGTACTGATTCTACAATTTAAATATCAGTTCCAGTATTCGGTTATATTTTTAATACTTGCCTTTTGCCTGCAACTTTGTTAAACCAATGCAGGTAAAATTCATTAAATGTTTTATTTAACCTATGGAAGAATTGAACAATAACAAAGTGTGAAGATAAGGTTTAATGTATACAGATGAACTTGTATTAAATTTATTTAAGGTTAGTAAATATGTAACAAATTATTCTTTNTAAGGTTTAATGTATACAGATGAACTTGTATTAAATTTATTTAAGGTTAGTAAATATGTAACAAATTATTCTTTTTCTTCATTAATATGTGGTGATTGTGATATGTTTGGGAAATACTTTAATTAAGTAACTCGTGGCGCTAAAAGCCAAAACATTGTGGTGTGCTGTATGATAATGGTAACATANGGAAATACTTTAATTAAGTAACTCGTGGCGCTAAAAGCCAAAACATTGTGGTGTGCTGTATGATAATGGTAACATACGGTCATTAAAAGAACATCAACATCTGCGGTTTTTGCTTTTTGCTTCTGTTATGCAGTGACATGCTGGNGTAACATACGGTCATTAAAAGAACATCAACATCTGCGGTTTTTGCTTTTTGCTTCTGTTATGCAGTGACATGCTGGAATGTGACACCTCTAAAAAAAACGTCGCTTCTTCCTTCGTCCCCCCCCCTCCCCTCCCGGGGAATTTTGTTTATCCTTTGGCTTACATGGAAACAAAGAGGGCTTGGAGGAATGTATCGATCAGTTAGCAGTGTTGCTTACTGCAGAGGGCTGAGTGATAAAGAGAGAGAAGGGAGAGGAGTGATCATGTAAGAGCGAGANGCTTACTGCAGAGGGCTGAGTGATAAAGAGAGAGAAGGGAGAGGAGTGATCATGTAAGAGCGAGACATGAGATAACCGACTTTTCCCCTACACTTCCTTCTAAAAATCACCGAACAACTCTTTTTATTTCTTGTATAGCGCGCACCTCAGAANCTGCGGTTTTTGCTTTTTGCTTCTGTTATGCAGTGACATGCTGGTCTTTTTTGCAGTGCTGGAATGTGACACCTCTAAAAAAAACGTCGCTTCTTCCTTCGTCCCCCCCCCCTCCCGGGGAATTTTGTTTATCCTTTGGCTTACATGGAAACAAAGAGGGCTTGGAGGAATGTATCGATCAGCTAGCAGTGTTGCTTACTGCAGAGGGCTGAGTGATAAAGAGAGAGAAGGGAGAGGAGTGATCATGTAAGAGCGAGACATGAGATAACACTTCCTTCTAAACATCACCGAACAACTCTTTTTATTTCTTGTATAGCGCGCACCTCAGAAAGTTTTTCTTTGNGGGCTGAGTGATAAAGAGAGAGAAGGGAGAGGAGTGATCATGTAAGAGCGAGACATGAGATAACAGACTTTTCCCCTACACTTCCTTCTAAAAATCACCGAACAACTCTTTTTATTTCTTGTATAGCGCGCACCTCAGAAANACACTTCCTTCTAAAAATCACCGAACAACTCTTTTTATTTCTTGTATAGCGCGCACCTCAGAAAGTTTTTCTTTGTTTTGGGAAAAAAGGGCGCACTATATGCAAGTAAATACGGTAGTTATTTTTGTAACGACGGAGTTTTGCCATTGCTGTGTAGAAACGAGAACCGAGTAGTTGTTGTTAACCTAAAACCGGTTCAAAGGCAAACCTCAAGAACCGTTATAAATTGGAACCAAAGAACCGAACCGACAGATCCGTAGTGAAAAGTGATTGGCTGAAAACTGAGCTATTATGAAGAAAGGAAGTATAGTGTTGTAGGAAGTACTATATTTACTCACAAAATGTCTGCACCCTTGGTTTTAAAGAACCAAAATAGATTTTTACAAAAACCAGCAGAATGCATGCACCTAACTTTTACAGCAGGCAGTGCAATCTTGGCCACCCCTGGAAGAGATAATGAGGGAAAATTGCAGTTGCTTTCAAGACTTTAACCTTAAGTTGCTGTATATCTGTCTCTTTTTCTTGTTTGCAACCTCCCCTCTTTTAGTTGCTCATGAGATCAATACTTTTCTCTTCCCCTCACTCCTCTTTGTTCCCAGGAATGCAGCTCTGACTGTCAACAGGACAATAGCCAAGCAAAGTCAAGAAGGGGAGTGAGTAAGCAATACACATTTTGCAGGTTATCTGTTTTCACAAGTCACGACCTTGCTCTGTTTTTGTTTTAAAATTTTTATGTTCAACCTTTTTCATGCCCAGAACATATCTGCCTTCCCTTTCCCCTTCGTATCAACATGTCAAAGTGGTGGGTGGATGGATTATCTCACACCTGCATCATCAGC
>NQII01008567.1:0-26629 GCA_002778355.1 Clitarchus hookeri | reverse complement strand
GTCTGCTGAAAAACAATAGATCGGGAGTCTATGTGTAATGACATGTTCTCATGAGTTTTACACAAACAAGTTTCTCTAGACTTGGCATCAGTAAACAGTATCCAAAATGGATGTAAACAGCAATACACAGAATAGCTCATGCTCTTATGTTAAGGCTGTTCAATTTGAAACCTTTTGTGTAAGTTGGACAATGTATCATTCACGTAATGCTTCAGTGTCTTAGTCTTGTTTTATAGTAATTGTCTCTCTCTCACTGGCATATAATCTACTACATTTATCCTGTTCCAAAACCTTCACATTGTTTCTAGCATGCCAGTCTTTCACGTGTGTAATAATTTCCTGAGTTCATGAAGTTATATTTGATTGTACAGGAGTCACCTGTAGAGCATTTTGTATAATGTCAAAGACTTAATGTATTTAATTTTTTTATTTTCTTATTTTATTTATTTATATTAAAAACATTGATGTATTTATATTTTTTAACAGTAATCCTGTCAGGAGTTTCTTTTCCTTTTCTTTCTAATTGATATTGGTCAATTAAAGTTTTTATTATGCTGTTTTGAAATAAATTCTCTGAAAGTAACATATTGTAAATGCTTGTATTGTTTATAAGTGTATTGTTAAGAAGGGTATTAACTTTCTTTGTTGGGGTTTCTTCAGCTTTTGCAGATTTTTGTTTCATTTTTTTAATCCTCTTCTCGTATTTTGTTAACTATTCTCTGAAGCTGCCTATTCTTTTCTTCCATAAGATTTCATATCTTTGAGCACTTTCGAACTGTTTTTCTTTGACCTTTATTTACCACTTTCAATCCTGCTAGTACCCTTCCTCTTGATGTTTTCATCACCTGGACTGCTTTGCAAGTTGTGAATACAGTAAAATTTTCATCCAACGTACTTCACATTAACATACAATTTTCAATTCCTGCCCAAAGACTTTAAACTATGTAAACATATTTTGCTTTAATATTTAAATTTTACATTAACTTTAAGCACAACATAGATTATTTTACCTGATTTCTTCCAAAATGGAAATAATTAAATGTTCATCTGTTGACACTGACACAGAGAAACCTCGCCATGGGCTCACTTGTAGCTGAGCTCAGCACATGGCCGTTATCATGGAGCCCTCAAAATTACAATGCAGGGTCGCCTGTCACGATGCCCAAATTTTACAGTTGCCATAAAGGAAGGCGCTGACCCANAAATTACAATGCAGGGTCGCCTGTCACGATGCCCAAATTTTACAGTTGCCATAAAGGAAGGCGCTGACCCACAGAAGTCACCCCATCTCACAAAACTGCACGCACATCTAACGCCAATGGTCCTATTATGTGGCTTGGATCGCACTTATTGCCTCACTGCCGAGCGAGAACTTAAAAAAACCTAAACTAGCTAGAGGCTTAAATTTTTATAATTTTGCAAACGTGATAATATGTGCATTTATTCTTTCTTTCTACTTTAACGANCACAGAAGTCACCCCATCTCACAAAACTGCACGCACATCTAACGCCAATGGTCCTATTATGTGGCTTGGATCGCACTTATTGCCTCACTGCCGAGCGAGAACTTAAAAAAACCTAAACTAGCTAGAGGCTTAAATTTTTATAATTTTGCAAACGTGATAATATGTGCATTTATTCTTTCTTTCTACTTTAACGAATAAAGGTTGATGGCTCACTTTTTAGTAAACTGGAATAGAAGGTTAACTAATATTTTTGTCACTTTTTACTTGTTTACTATCAACATATTTTTAAGCTGTTGTTAATTCATCAAAGTTAAATTTTATTTGTTATTACATTTTTTTTACCCCAGCATTTTTTTTATAGGGCATCAATTGACTATAACATTCCTTTGCAGACCCAAAAATACCATTGTTATAATTTTTTCTTATTTAAAAAAAAAAGATTTGTTTCTTTCCCAGAATTACTGTCAATATATTTGTGTACAGTAGTTAAGTATTGCCTTGGACAACTCCTAGATTTAGGTTCTTTGAAATGGACATTCAGCTGTCTGTAAAGCTATGTGGAACTCAATTAATTTCCTGTAGTTCCGTATGTGCATCACAGAATGAAAATGTGTAGAGTTTTCAATCACTTTTTCAGTATGTATGGTACATTTTACTTAAGATATTCAGTTATATCACCACTGCAATTTGTGGATTAGTACATTATAGTCAAATAAATCATAAAAGCCTTAATTTTCTTTGTCAGCAATTACAGTGAGTGAAGAGATTTGGGCGGCTTTTAACAGCGAGGTCATCAGAGCTGAGTCAGTAATAAGAAATTCAATTATAAGTACAGTCAACTCTCGACTCTACGACCCCTGGAATAACGATCCTCTCAAAATAACAACCGTTTTTGGATAACCCAAAAAACAATTTTCCATTAACGACCCTCTAAAAATAACGATCCTCTTGAAATAACAAGCCTTTTCCTGGAAAACGTGAAGGGTCGTAAAATCAAGAGTTGAATGTATGTTTATTTTTTCGAAATCTCAATTTTGTATGATTATTATTAGCTGATTCCCAACACATGTTACCGCGCACCAAACCCTGCCTTGATACATGTACTTTATAAGGTATTTCTTGGATATTGCACACCGGAATTGAATTACATTTGTTTGAGCAAGTTACATTACACTATGTCAGCTAAAAATTGTCTGTTTTCATAAACATTACGTTTCATTTTACTGCAGTCATATCATAAATGGCAGCTTATACCTTCTATTACAGTACAACACTGTAAAAAATAGTGAACATGGGAGAGCTCTAGCAGTCACACTTGTAACTAAAAGTGATTAGGATGCCATTTTGTTATACCAAACTGTGGGGAGTGGTATCTCACAATGTTACCAGTTATTCTGTGATGAAGCTCATGTTTACAAAGGTTNAAATACCATTGTTATAATTTTTTCTTATTTAAAAAAAAAAAGATTTGTTTCTTTCCCAGAATTACTGTCAATATATTTGTGTACAGTAGTTAAGGATTGCCTTGGACAACTCCTAGATTTAGGTTCTTTGAAATGGACATTCAGCTGTCTGTAAAGCTATGTGGAACTCAATTAATTTCCTGTAGTTCCGTATGTGCATCAGAGAATGAAAATGTGTAGAGTTTTCCATCACTTTTTCAGTATGTATGGTACATTTTACTTAAGATATTTAGTTATATCACCACTGCAATTTGTGGATTAGTACATTATAGTCAAATAAATCATAAAAGCCTTAATTTTCTTTGTCAGCAATTAGAGTGAGTGAAGAGATTTGGGCGGCTTTTAACAGCAAGGTCATCAGAGCTGAGTCTGTAATAATAAATTCAATTATAAGTACAGTCAACTCTCGACTCTACGACCCCTGGAATAACGATCCTCTCAAAATAACAACCGTTTTTGGATAACCATAAAACAATTTTCCATTAACGACCCTCTAAAAATAACGATCCTCTTGAAATAACAAGCCTTTTCCTGGGAAACGTGAAGGGTCGTAAAATCAAGAGTTGAATGTATGTTTATTTTTTCGAAATCTCAATTTTGTATGATTATTATTAGCTGATTCCCAACACATGTTACCATCAGTTTAACATTATTTTTTCCTTTGGAAATTTGTGTATACGCGCACCAAACCCTGCCTTGATACATGTACTTTATAAGATATTTCTTGGATATTGCACACCGGAATTGAATTATATTTCTTCGAGCAAGTTACATTACACTATGTCAGCTAAAAATGGTCTGTTTTCATAAACATTAAGTTTCATTTTACTGCAGTCATATCATAAATGGCAGCTTATACCTTCTATTACAGTACAACACTGTAAAAAATAGTGAACATGGGAGAGCTCTAGCAGTCACACTTGTAACTAAAAGTGATTAGGATGCCATTTTGTTATACTAAACTGTGGGGAGTGGTATCTCACAATGTTACCAGTTATTCTGTGATGAAGCTCATGTTTACAAAGGTTATGTAAATTAAGTACAAACGTAGTAACTATATGTTCTACAAGAATAACCAAATTAAATAAAATTACATAATAATTTAGATGTGAAAAAATATTATGTTACACTACAAACGAGATGTGAAATAAATTTACATTGCACAATAATTTGGAAACAAAATAAAGTTAATTACATGAGAAACATTTGTATCAACAGAAAAGTTTAAGTGTGAACTGTCACTGTCCCTGTCAGAAGACTTATTTGTTGGTTCCTCGGCAGCAGTCATTCACAAGGCCAAGGTTGGGCAACGTTACTTGTTTTGAGAGAGGTAGAAGTGCAGGCCTTACATGTTGGTTGTACTTAAGTAACTGTGCATCTTAGATTGGCAGGTAAACTTTATTAAACATGTTAAGCAATAAAACAATTGATGGCATGTTAGACTCAATTACTTAAGGCATACACAAGCCTCCAAAATAAAATTGCTCGCTTGGTAAATGCAGGTGTCGAAGGAGCCATGCCAAGCTATCACTGGGTTTGACCTGAACCACCAACTAGAGGGGAAAGCAGTGATAAACCTCACTGTCATTTTACAAACACATAGCTTAGTATTTGAACACCAAAGTACCTTGCAAGAAACTTTGACCACTGGCCATGAAATACATCTAAGTAGTCCAGAAATCATACACAACAAACCAGGCATGACTTCAGCTAAACGCCATGCATTAATCAGGTACCAGAAAGAGGAGATGAAGCGGCTGGACATTACTGAACATTCTGACTCAGCCAATAATGCTAATAAAGATAATCACTAAAGCAAACTAGCTTGTCGTCATGAATATGATGTGCGTACTTTGCAGTGGGCAGCCACTATACTTACAGCAACCAGGAACTTCTTTGGAGCAGATGACGTGGATGCGCCGGGCCAGACGGATCTTCACACTGCCACGTGTGCCCCTGAATGCCCAGCAGTTACCAGGCTGCATGCTTGGCTGGAAACACACACCACACAACTACAGCACTGGTTAACACTTTTCTACACAATGAGAGACTAAACAATAACAGAAGACTTTACCACAAATATACACTTAAAGAACTCCCACAAGGAAAAATATAGAATGGAGAACTAAAACAGTGACTTTATAGGAGTTAGGCCTACTCTATACTTGATGTCAACACTGAACCCAAGTCATAGGAGTAGGAAGAGTCTTTGCANAAGAGTCATTGCGATGTGAGCTGGTGTGGGGATGATGATATAGTTTGAAGGTCCGGGGGTAGAGTGCTTCGTTGCATAGTTTTCCGAGTTTCTGGTGGTGCAGTTGTGCTGTCTTTTTTGCTATAGCATTTAAGATGGAGTTGGCTTGGGGTAGAAAAGGCAATTTGATTAAAATTTTTTATTTTAGGTTAGATTGTAGCCAGCGAAACTTTGCAACCGCTCATCCACATGAAAAATGTGTTCTAACATTTGTGTGTGCCTATCCACGAGTACCGTCCTGTGAGTGCTTGTGTTTTCTGTCTCCTTTTAAAATGTAATTAGTATTCCTACCAAACTATTCCCACCAAACTTTTAATTAGAATATTCTGAATTTTTCATTTTGGAGAGTTTGGGTTCAGTCTGCAGGCAAGCTGGCTTGAGGAAATGGAAACCTTGTAACCTTGCGGATTTTCAGGGGTTATATTTACAGTTAGTCACAGATATTATAATTATATATGATTGCAGAGTATTTGCTTATGTTGCGAATATATTTAACATAATTTCCAAATTCAGCTATATTATGGGAGTTAAACCAAATACAGTATAATCTTTGGTTATTTTAATAGTTTATTGACATGGAGATTATGTGTAAGCATATTCATTTCTTTGTAGATGATATTCAGTATTCTAAATTTATTTGTTATTTTTTCATTTTTTCTCTAGAGGGTAGGAAGTATTGAATGTTTACTAAACAAATACAGAAAGGATCTCGCCACTTGTGGAAGATCACTTTCAACCTTGGGTACAAATAATCCCATCGTACATCAAGGACATTGGCCACTTCTTAGAGCACCTGACAAATCTAGACACCATCCCTCAAGATGCTTACCTGTTCACTATAGATGTCACTTCGCTTTACATCAATATTCCCCACTCATCAGCACTGTCTGCAATATAATTCTATCTTAACCAAAGAACTCCCAACAGCAAACCTTTCACAGCATGGCTCCCTNTCCACAGCACCTTACACCAATCTGTTCATGGGTAAATTGGAGCAGAATTTTCTGAGTCACCAGCCAATTCAGCTATACTGCTGAATGTATTTTATAGATGACATCTTCATGATCTGGGACTCAAATGAAGACTATCTCATCCACGTCCTCAACAACCTTAAATGGCACAGTCTACTAAGTACACTCGGACCTACCCAAAATTACATGCCATATTTCTGGATGTGAAACTAGCCCTTCATAATGGCAAAACCGAAACAGCTGTTCACATTAAACATACCAACAACCTTCAGTACCTACATTTTGACAGCTACCATCCGGTTTATGCCCAGAAATCTCTGCCGTACAGTCTTGGCACCAGAGCTAAATGCATTTTCTCTACTGAAACTGACTTAAACAAGCAATGTGATCTAACATCCAAAGCCTTCCTCAATAGAGGCTACCCCAGATCCCTGGTTCAAAAACAGATTCAGCATGCTACTTCAACCACAGATCTTCAAACAAATATCAGCAACTCAGATATCGCTCTGGTTGTCCCTTACCACGAGGGCATGGACAATCTGAGAACCGCAGTTTAACTGCAGACACAAAATTCTGGCCTCACCACCACTCACTCAAAACTTCTTCTCCAAACCACCCAGACTGGTCTTCAAACGACCCTCTAACCTTCAAAACAAACTGGTGCACCCCAAATTACCCCCCAATGCCACAGTCAGTAATATCACCACCCCCAGGGGTCTCATCCTTGCAAAATAGCACAAATTGTAGATCTTGTGCTATGCACCAATCTTCCAGCTCCTTCAACAGCAGGCTCACGAACCAGACCTATCCTATTCAGGGCTGCTACAACTGTGCGACACAGCTACAGAGTGTTCGCTGCAATGCAGAATACATTGACCTTAATACCAACACTCTCAGACAAACAATGAGTGGCCATAGCTGGGGTAAATATAAATTTACAGGAGAAGCCAGGTGCAGCACAAGCAGTATCTCAAAACCAGAACTTTGACTCCAGATACACAACCAGAGCGGTGAGGGTCCTACCACATTCTAATAATAGTGCAGAATTGTGATGCTGGGAACTGACCTACCACTACATCACCAAATCCAGACAGACACCAGGCTTAAAGATAAGATAACCCATCAGCCACATTTCAAATATCCCGCCTCATCCTAGTACCCTTCCTGGCCACTAGGCTCACTGTTTGCCAACCACCGCTCACCAGAATGCAGTGTACCACATTACTCACTGCCTGAAGAAGCTGGCCTAGCCAGTGAAAAATCACGACCACGCATACGTGTGGAATATATATATATATATCTATATATCTCTATCTATATCTCTCTATATCTCTCTATCTATATCTCTATCTATATATATATATATATATCTATCTACATATATCTCTCTCTATCTATATATATCTCTATATATATATATATCTCTATCTATCTCTCTATCTATATATATTTCTATCTATCTATCCATCCATCTCTCTATCTCTATCTATCCATCCATCTCTCTATCTATCCATCCATCTCTATCTATCCATCCATCTCTATCTATCCATCCATCTCTCTATCTATCCATCCATCTCTCTCTCTATCCATCCATCTCTCTCTCTATCCATCCATTTCTCTCTCTATCCATCCATTTCTCTCTCTATCCATCCATCTCTCTCTCTATCCATCCATCTCTCTCTCTCTCTATCCATCTCTCTCTCTCTCTATCCATCCATCCATCTCTCTCTATCCATCAATCCATCTCTCTCTCTATCCATCCATCTCTCTCTCTCTATCCATCCATATCTCTCTCTCTATCCATCCATCTCTCTCTCTATCCATCCATCTCTCTCTCTCTATCCATCCATCTCTCTCTCTCTATCCATCCATCTCTCTCTCTCTCTATCCATCCATCTCTCTCTCTATCCATCCAGCTCTCTCTCTATCCTTCCATCTCTCTCTCTATCCATTCATCTCTCTCTCTATCCATNCTCTATCCATCCAGCTCTCTCTCTATCCTTCCATCTCTCTCTCTATCCATTCATCTCTCTCTCTATCCATCCATCTCTTTATCTATATCTATATCTATATCTCTATCTCTATCTATACCTCTATATATATCTCTATCCTTATATATATCCATCTCTATCCATATCTCTATCCATATATCTATCTATACCTATCTATATCTATCTCTCTGCAAGTGTGTGAGCGTGCATGTGTGTGCGTGCGCATGCATGTGTNCTCTATCTATACCTATCTATATCTATCTCTCTGCAAGTGTGTGAGCGTGCATGTGTGTGCGTGCGCATGCATGTGTGTGTGTGTGTGTGCACGTGCATGCGTGTGTGTGTCTCCCCACGACTACCATCTAATGAGTACTTGTGTTTTCTGTCTCCTTTTAAAATGTAACTAATTAAAAGTATGTTACAATTCCTAAATTTATAAATAATTATTAAGTTCTTCTGAAACAGTCTATTCTTGCAAAAATTTTATAATACATGGTGTAGGGAAAATATTTAAGTACTTGATTAGGCTAGAGCTTTCCTTCTTTTCTTTTTATATACACAGTCAGTTTGCTGGTTCTCAAATAGCAGGGGTTGCTACCCATATACAGTTGGATTCTCTATGTACTGAGAACGCATATACCGAAAAACAGAATCCACCAGAAATTTTCAGTGGTCCCAGCAAAAAGGAAATAATGATAAAACTATCCACTTTTATAGTTTAACAAATATTGTATAGACAGTCGCAGAGTATGTCACAGTAATCAACAATGGCACTGTGCCCGCCTTACACGTTTCCAACTTTATCTCCGATCGCAGAAATTTTATCAATATTATCCATCGTTCAAAACAGTTGCATCTATCATCTACATAGTATTTCAAAGCAAATGGTTTTANCTATCATCTACATAGTATTTCAAAGCAAATGGTTTTACCTGAAAATGCCATGTAATAAAATGGAACTGGTAATTATTTTTTGCAAAGATGTTTTCTTTTGCATTTTAAGGACTTTCTTTCCCATAAAGTTAGTGTTTGATTGTATCTGGCATAAAACCAACATGATTTTTTAAACAAAATATTAATATAACTCAACAGACAGCATCTTCTTAATAAAATGTTATCCCTAGAAGTGTATACTTGACCTCCTCTAGTTGCCAGAAGCGTGAAGTTCATTTTCAATGGATTCTTACGGGGAGATCATAAGATTTATATTAATTTATTTCAATAGACACACATTTTCTGAAAAAACGGATATCCTGGAAGGCCGTATTCTACACCTTTTGTCGCCAGGAAACGTGTGAGCACTGAGCCCAAATGCCACGTAACTCGCAACAGGCGCAAGTGTTTGAGAAAATCAGAGAATATGGTTCCGAGTGCTTAATTATTAAAGACAATAATGAAATACATTTTAAATCACCTTATTTATTCATCTCTGTCTCAAAATNTCCGAGTGCTTAATTATTAAAGACAATAATGAAATACATTTTAAATCACCTTATTTATTCATCTCTGTCTCAAAATCAAATTTTTTTAAAAGAGAAATATTACTAATCACTTCAAAAGACAGACATTTGCCACGTGCACACATGGCATCGCCNAGATTGGCGTTGCCATGTTAATGTTGTTGGATGGACTCCTTGAATGTTGACACATTTCATTGCCAAGTATTGTGTCATTAATATGTAATCAAAGTGAAAGTTTTTCCCCCACCCAATTCCCCAGTCAAAATCAAACCTATACACACACACACAGACACAGAGAGAGAGCGAGAGAGAGAGAGAGACACAGGCACGCACACGAAACATCTAATTTTTAATACTCACTTTTGGGTTTATATAAAGAAAAGTTTTTCGTTTGCATCACATATTCTTTTGTGTGAAATCCTCAAGATTAAAAACTTTACGCTTGTGGAATATCCATTAATAATATATACATTACTTTTATGATGGGTACGTGCATGTACGAACACATGTACTCACAAACAGTGGAATGTAAACATTGCCATGTGACTGCCACATGGCAATGTTTGTTTACCCTTTGGCGGAAGGATACGAAATGGGCTGGAAAGTAGATCTTTAGCAGTGCTTCAGAAAATCTTGAAGTTACCGTGAATACATTATACCCATATACAGTTGGATTCTCTATGTACTGAGAACGCATATACCGAAAAACAGAATCCACCAGAAATTTTCAGTGGTCCCAGCAAAAAGGAAATAATGATAAAACTATCCACTTTTATAGTTTAACAAATATTGTATAGACAGTCGCAGAGTATGTCACAGTAATCAACAATGGCACTGTGCCCTTCTTACACGTTTCCAACTTTATCTCCGATTGCAGAAATTTTATCAATATTATCCATCGTTCAAAACAGTTGCATCTATCATCTACATAGTATTTCAAAGCAAATGGTTTTACCTGAAAATGCCATGTAATAAAATGGAACTGGTATTTATCTTTTGCAAAGATGTTTTCTTTTGCATTTTAAGGACTTTCTTTCCCATAAAGTTAGTGTTTGATTGTATCTGGCATAAAACCAACATGATTTTTAAACAAAATATTAATATAACTCAACAGACAGCATCTTCTTAGTAAAATGTTATCCCTAGAAGTGTATACTTGACCTCCTCTAGTTGCCAGAAGCGTGAAGTTCATTTTCAATGGATTCTTATGGAGAGATCATAAGATTTATATTAATTTATTTCAATAGACACACATCTTCTGAAAAAACGGATATCCTGGAAGGCCGTATTCTACACCTTTTGTCGCCAGGAAACGTGTGAGCACTGAGCCCAAATGCCACGTAACTCGCAACAGGCGCAAGTGTTTGAGAAAATCAGAGAATATGGTTCCGAGTGATTAATTATTAAAGACAATAAAGAAATAAATTTTAAATCACCTTATTTATTCATCTCTGTCTCAAAATAAAATTTTTTTAAAAGAGAAATATTACTAATCACTTCAAAAGACAGACATTTGCCACGTGCACACATGGCATCGCCAACGTAAGTGTAGATATACGACCTGGATTGAGTAAGCTTCGGCTGTCTTTTGTGATACTCGACAGAGCCCAGTTGTGACCTCGTTTCCTCTCCTTACACAGTTGGTGGAGCGGGAGNTTTTGTGATACTCGACAGAGCCCAGTTGTGACCTCGTTTCCTCTCCTTACACAGTTGGTGGAGCGGGAGATGTTGCCTAGCAATCAGTGCGTTGTCTTAGCACCCTCCCTCTGGTTGCCAACTGGTTTGGAAGAGAAAGGATTTTGTGGAGGGGTAGATTGTTTCTCTCCTTCAGCCACTGATGCTTCCCCCTTCTCCGATCAATAATCTCTCCACATGCTTTCAGCTGTTNAGATTGTTTCTCTCCTTCAGCCACTGATGCTTCCCCCTTCTCCGATCAATAATCTCTCCACATGCTTTCAGCTGTTCGAATGCGTGTGAGACATTCAAAATTCAGTTTGCATTCTAAGTCATAATTTCAGTATTAAAAGAAAAAGTCTCTCATTGGAAGTTTGTGGTTGTCTTGCATTCAGTGTCACCTTAGAATCAATTATATACGGTACTTTGAGCTGCTTATCTCCACACGCACAGGGTTAAAGTAAATGTCGCCCACATTCAACATGGCGGTTAAAGTCAGTAATATAATTTTTTCCTTTATTTTAATATTTTTTTGTAATTTTTATTTTTTATTTTTTGAGTTTAAGGTTACTGGAGTCAAAGTCAAGATCATCCACATACAANATTTTTATTTTTTATTTTTTGAGTTTAAGGTTACTGGAGTCAAAGTCAAGATCATCCACATACAACATGGTGGTTGCAGTCAGTAATGTATATAATCCATGATGTTTAACATTTTTTTTTAATTTTTATAACTTTTTTTTAAATTTATTTTATTTTACTATCATGGCTATTGTTTCTCAATTTTTCCAATTCAAGGTTGCTGGTATCAAGGTCAAGGTCACATCCAGGTCTAGGTCANAAATTTTATTTTTTATTTTTTGAGTTTAAGGTTATTGGAGTCAAAAGTCAAGATCATACACATACAACATGGTGGTTGTAGTCAGTAATGTATATAATCCATGACGTTTAACATTTTTTTAAATTTTTATAACTTTTTAAAAATGTATTTTATTTTACTATCATGGCTATTGTTTCTCAATTTTGCTGGTATCAAGGTTAAGGTCACATCCAGGTCTAGGAGTCCCAGTGGGTGTAGGTTGTAGTACTGGTTACGGAGACCAGAATAACTGAGCAGGAGAAAGTATATGGGGGGGAGGGGGTCAGTGTGACCAGTTGCTGTGAGCTGTGACATCACCTCAGATGACAGCCAGTTCCGAGCTCTGATACCCTTGTGCCCTGTGCCCGATTCGCCTAACCCTACTTACTACCGATGAATACTGATTCCCCACATGATTATGATGAGACAGATAATGCAAATGATGGAATGAGTGATCTATAACATGCAGCAGAGTCAGTTCGTGCTAAATATACACNTGATACCCTTGTGCCCTGTGCCCGATTCGCCTAACCCTACTTACTACCGATGAATACTGATTCCCCACATGATTATCATGAGACAGATAATGCAAATGATGGAATGAGTGATCTATAACATGCAGCAGAGTCAGTTCGTGCTAAATATACACNGATGAGACAGATAATGCAAATGATGGAATGAGTGATCTATAACATGCAGCAGAGTCAGTTCGTGCTAAATATACACTCGCAAGACTTTTGCATGTAATTGATGAGCTAAAAAATAAACTATCGTCAGCTATAAATACTGANCTCGCAAGACTTTTGCATGTAATTGATGAGCTAAAAAATAAACTATCGTCAGCTATAAATACTGAGGATGACCACGTAACTCCTGCGACAAATAAGAGTAAACATAATATCGAAGACAAAACAAGTGGCGAAGATGACCATNGGATGACCACGTAACTCCTGCGACAAATAAGAGTAAACATAATATCGAAGACAAAACAAGTGGCGAAGATGACCATGAAGACAGCATTAATGAAAATGCTGATAAGAAGGATGATTAACTTCCCAGCAAACATACTGAACAGACCTCTCAACTTGAGATAACAAGTAGTGTGTTTTTCCGTCTTCTACTGTTCTCGTATCTGATGTAATCTTTTGAATACCCCAATGAACTTGTTTATAGACTCCAAACTTTTGATCGCTTTGCAACAAGGTGGAGATTTCTTGCACATTAAGGAAATATCTTCAACCAACTGTGAACTGANTTTTGATCGCTTTGCAACAAGGTGGAGATTTCTTGCACATTAAGGAAATATCTTCAACCAACTGTGAACTGAAGAAAAGGAGTTATATCAAATGTATATATTAGGTAGGTACTATCCATGATTCACATACATCTGAGATTGTAATATGCAAAATAAACCTACAGTATATATNATATTAGGTAGGTACTATCCATGATTCACATACATCTGAGATTGTAATATGCAAAATAAACCTACAGTATATATATATATTTTTTTTTTTTTCAAAAAAATAATTGAGTTTTATTTTGTGTTGTAGTATTCTTTTTCTCCCTTCATAACATAAAAGTGGTGCTAAGAGCACTCAACTGCAAAAGAAAAGATTCTCATACAGAATAGAAATGAAGACTTTAAGTATAAATGCACGGACAATGGACAGCATACAAAACATCAAAGCAGTCACCAAGTTGTGTGTAGACAGTATGTAAATGAAATGTGTATTCTATATGTATAGATGGACGACAGGTAATACAACAATGGAAATGAAGATGAATTCTGAATACGAAGTATTGCCTTTAACCTCAATGAACATCTGAAGCCCCACCTAACGGGTGATACTGGTGTTGACCAGCATCGGTGCTTTCCCCCCACCCCCCCCAACAAAGGGGACTCGGAAGCAGACATCATCCACTTGACGGGGTTAATATTTGGGGGATGAGCTGGCAGTTTTTGGTCAATTGATTACAGAGATTTAAACACGAGGAGGGGCACTTGTGGGGGCAGGTCTTATTTGAGACGGTGTGAAACTAGGTGTCAAGTTCAAGCGTCTGACCACTTTGTCTGCGGCTGAGGGCTGACTATGCGTTACTAGTTTCTTCGGTGGTGTGGGAGTAATGACGAGACGGCATGCTGGATGTGCCAGAGCAGGCTTCTGTACCTTCCAGTGGAGCTGGTAGATGTTCTCCTCTTCCGAGCGGCTTTCTCTCTCTTCCACGTGTTTACTCGGCTGACACCATGTTCACTACCTTCCAGGACTTCAATCAGAGCTAGTCCCTGTTTGACCGCTTTATCTCGCCCAGCCCTATGACGAGGCATAAGGGGATAAATAGTACAGAGAGGCGACCACTCTCGTATTACTCAGGAAGGCGGGACATCGCCATAGATCCAAGTATCACATTTAGATGGTTCTCCCTGAAGGTGAGGTAGGAACAGAGGTTGCGGTTTGTGCTTGCTACTGCAAGAATGTTGGAGGTTCCGTGGACGAAACAGGAGATAGCAGGTGCAGGTGGAGAAGGAATAGTTAGCTGCAAGTGGTAAGTCAGCCAATTCGGTTTATGTCTGTATATTGCCAGAACAGTAAACACACATAACCAGTCTGTACCCTGACTAGGGTCTGAGGGGACGATCCTAAGATGCCAACCAGAGTGATGTCTAGTTTCGGGAAGATGAGGAGAAATGGGGGGCAAGGGTGACCCCTGTCGCACGGTACTCGGACTCGTGAGCTATAGCCGTGTAGCTACTGGGTAACTGAGAAGTGCGGAAGGCTTTGGTGAGCTGGCGGGCAGCGTGACAATCTAGACCGAACGACGAGAATCAAATAGTGGTACGTAAAAGCTTGAGGCGTCGGAATGCAGTTGGGCAGAGTGAAGCCCAACGACTGTGCTGTGAAAGTCAGCATTGAAATGTGGGCTGCGTGCCCCTGATATACCCAAGACACGGGGCTAGCGTAGGGGGTGTGGGTTGCAGAGGGATCGTGGAGAGAGAGAGGCAGCGGAGAAGTGGCGGAGATGGCAGAAGATGGACAAGCTGGAGGCTCATTTGCCCTCCATGGCAGCAGAAGGCCAAAGGGGTAGACGCAGGTGCCGTGATGTAAAAAGTGTTGCAGACCACCACACCAGGAGGCAGCAGCTTGTCCGAGCCCACACTGTGCTTCAAGGGCGGCCTTGGCTTATACCGCTTGACGTCTATTCTTAGGAGGGGTTGGTGGCTATAGTGAGGCTAGAATGTGTATTGACGAAGCCTCTGGCTCANACCAAAAAAAAGATCTATAGGTGGTGTTGAAATAGAATTTGAAAGGTTATAGCCGTGGCGGTATTTTGAAAGGCGTAGTTATTATTGGAATCTGTCTGCTGCGATTTTGGTTAGATTGTCGCATATAAATCAGTTGTGTGGTCATCTTAATTAATGGATTGAGTATGGCTCGGCCAGCAAAGGAGCATTAGGCAAAAATATAAATATAAATATAAATAAAATTTTGCTCAATTTCAAGTGAATATTTAAAATTAAATTGATTTCAATAAGTTCTTTTTAATGACTTCTTTAGGCTGTTGGTTTAAACAAACATGCATTTTGAGGTAATGTATGATATTTCTCAGGTCTAAAATCCAAGTCCGCATCAGATTGCCTGAAATTTTGAAGGTTGTCTTTAATGAACTCAGTTTGTAATGAATGCTGTATTGTCTGGTAACAGTTTTTGCTTGACTGTTAAATCACTTATATGACCAGTTAAATTGTCTATCTTATCATTTATTATGAAAATTAGTGTTGTATTTCATTTTTATGCTGTAGACACCTAATTTGAAGTGCTTACAGTGTTCACAAAACTGAAGACTTAAATTTAAGTAATAAAAATATTATCAAATATTTTAAATTGGGAATTATAATTGTGCTCATCAAAACTGGTATCAGCATCACTGTCATCGGTGGCATCAGCAGCTGAAAATAGGCATCGTTGGTATCGGCAAAATGTGGTACCGGCCCATTCCTACAGTTAATGCTATTGATGGAATGAGTGACCTACAATGCGGAATAGTGTTGGTTCGCTCAAAATACTCATTTGCAAAACTTTTGCGTGAAATATAACTTCAATATTAACGATTATCAGTTCCAAATGCTGAGGATGAACATGNTTGCAAAACTTTTGCGTGAAATATAACTTCAATATTAACGATTATCAGTTCCAAATGCTGAGGATGAACATGCAACTCAAACTATGTAGAAATGTAAACTTGGTATAGAAGACAAAACAGGTGGTAAAGATAATCATGAAGACAGCATTGTACTATTACTAGTACTTCCGTCACAACTATTTCTACGTAATGAGAAAAACGATGATTTTCCCAATACACTTACTGCCCAGGCCTCTAAACTTGAGATGATATGCGGTGTGAATAACGGTAGATCTACTATTGTGTATGATGTATAAAGGAGAAGACCCCAGTGAACTTGTTAACCAACTCTGACTTTTGATCACTTTTGATATTTATGATCTGCATTCACCTGAGATTGTAATGTGTAAAGTAAATGTAAAAATTTTTCTATAAAATAATTGTGCTTTATTTTGTGTCTCATATACTTTTTTTTCCTCTCACATAACTTTCAAGTGGTGCTATAAGCACTCAACTAATAAAAAATAAATATGTATATAAAGAATATAATATTAATTAAGACTTTAAATATAAANTGCTATAAGCACTCAACTAATAAAAAATAAATATGTATATAAAGAATATAATATTAATTAAGACTTTAAATATAAATGCAGAGACGGTGGACTATAAACAAAAATGAATGCAGTTGCCAAGTACAAACGTGTGTGAATGAATTTTATGTTCTACATGTATAGATAAGGGACAGACAATACACAGATGGATTGACTATGTAATAATGATGGATTGACAGATGTTGCCAGGTCACCATCATGTAAATTCAATATGGCAGTTGGGATCCATACTGTATTCTACTACCAAGTACCTATTTTCTATTCCTTCCTTGCAGTGCCTATTTCTGCCACCCTAGTCCAGAAAAAGGAATTAATATTTTTATCCTCCATGACTCGCACAGATTTTCCCAGCACACTCTCTGCTCTGCATTGGTTTGCTGTGCTCTGCCATCTTAATCCTTCCTCTTTTGGAGTGCGTCCATGCGGCCAAGGCACCAGAACAACCCTGCTATAGCTACGATGCATGCATCCAGTTTAACATNTTTTGGAGTGCGTCCATGCGGCCAAGGCACCAGAACAACCCTGCTATAGCTACGATGCATGCATCCAGTTTAACATAATAAATCTGAAATAAGGCATATACGACTTGCCCTGGGATGAATCCCATGCTTCGACCAACGGAGCAGCAATGCTGCTATACTGGAATAAGCCACGTATAGATAACAGAAGGAAAAATTATAGAATATTGGTATGTATACAACAGGTACCTGTTCGTACACTAGGTAATTTTTATATAATTTGAAATACTAAATTACTAACATTTATCACTGATAACAAAAAATCTAGCAGGAAAACAATTTTGCCTCAGAAAGAAATAATTTTATTGTACTGACANCATTTATCACTGATAACAAAAAATCTAGCAGGAAAACAATTTTGCCTCAGAAAGAAATAATTTTATTGTACTGACAATGTCTGTCTACATATAAAATATATCTCAGATGGTACTTCATAATTCAATACTCCAAAATACAGGTAGTAACGGTACCTGCCTATAGTGTGTGTCCTGTAATTTTAGATTNTACTTCATAATTCAATACTCCAAAATACAGGTAGTAACGGTACCTGCCTATAGTGTGTGTCCTGTAATTTTAGATTGTTGTGAGGTTGTAGCCCTGCACTGATCAGTGAGGTTGACATGGTGATTGTTCTCACTGTATCAAGCATGGTTAGTGTATTGCATTAACATGTGCATGTTCAACAGACTATTNTGACATGGTGATTGTTCTCACTGTATCAAGCATGGTTAGTGTATTGCATTAACATGTGCATGTTCAACAGACTATTTTCTAAGACTGGTTTACTAGTTGAGTTTCTCAACCCAGTTGGAATCCTCTGACAGAGACTCATATTACCATAAAGTATTGTTGTGTGATGGACCTAGCCTTATAATGTAAGTATTTGTGTGGACAACACCACCACCTGAACACTAGGCTGTGAGNTGTTGTGTGATGGACCTAGCCTTATAATGTAAGTATTGGTGTGGACAACACCACCACCTGAACACTAGGCTGTGAGTACTGTCATTCTCCCACAGTGCGACACCACCAGTCGGAAGGATTGGATACCCTAGCCCTTGGCAGCGCGCTTTGNGGTACTGTCATTCTCCCACAGTGCGACACCACCAGTCGGAAGGATTGGATACCCTAGCCCTTGGCAGCGCGCTTTGTCCAAGGGAGACGGAGAGTCGAGCACATACGCACACCGGTGGCATTGGGACACTACAATGCATATGTATTCATCTGCGCCCAATTTGTATCACTGTGCCATGCTGCCCGCGAGAGCACAAAAGATGGAGGGCAGAAGTAGTTTTCATCAGTGATTGAACAGCATTTCATCAGCTNCATGCTGCCCGCGAGAGCACAAAAGATGGAGGGCAGAAGTAGTTTTCATCAGTGATTGAACAGCATTTCATCAGCTGTGGTCAGCTGGAGGTAGTCACATGGTTCCATGAGCCTTGTGAAGTGTATCACTCTGCACAGAGTGACTAGGAACAGGATGTCCAATATAGTGTCTGTTGGTAANCCATGAGCCTTGTGAAGTGTATCACTCTGCACAGAGTGACTAGGAACAGGATGTCCAATATAGTGTCTGTTGGTAATATGAAATATGTTATTTCGGTAGCAGGCAGTTTTTTCTTGTGATAGCAAAGGGCACCACTGGACATGAATGCCACGCCAAAAGATTATACAGAGGACTGCAGCAGCTGCCTGTATACTATGGGTTGATGGCAGGACGGTCAGGAACACCGGATAAGGAGTAGCAGAGAGAGCAGCTGCTACCTCTACTTTTTTAGTGGGGTAGCAAATAAGACTTAACATTCCTCTGCACAACAGTGGTTCAAAGAAGTAGCAACAAAGTNAACTTTTTTAGTGGGGTAGCAAATAAGACTTAACATTCCTCTGCACAACAGTGGTTCAAAGAAGTAGCAACAAAGTGGCATCTTTTGGAAACAGATTGCTGTAATTCTGTAGTCACCATTTAAAATTTTGAGAAAAAAGAATCGGTGCATGTTTATTCCAAATTCTGGTCTTGGTGCATGCTATCACGCTAGATTTGTCCGCAGCATCTGTACTAGCCTGAAGTTATTAGGNTTCCAAATTCTGGTCTTGGTGCATGCTATCACGCTAGATTTGTCCGCAGCATCTGTACTAGCCTGAAGTTATTAGGAAAGCCTGGAAAGTGGAGACACATTGTTGTCAGCCTGGCGACAACTTACTAAACCACCACTGCTCCTCTCCTGCAGTAAAGAGCAATGGAGTTTAAGGTAGTGGTATTCGTGCCATCTTGTGTTNCTAAACCACCACTGCTCCTCTCCTGCAGTAAAGAGCAATGGAGTTTAAGGTAGTGGTATTCGTGCCATCTTGTGTTTATTTATATACTTAATGAATCACCTTAAACTTGCACCGCAAATATTTCAGAAATGAAAGGTGCTCAACTACATGACGTACCAAAGTGTCTATTTATGTTTAGACAAGGACCCATAAACGCAGCCCAGACACAGATTTTAATAAGGATTAGAATGTGTCTTTCTTGTTGTGTATTTTTTAAAAGTGTATTTTCAAATGGAACAATGCCTGTTCACATNATGAAAGGTGCTGTTGATGTACTGCATGGTTTCACAGAATTTATGTTTAGACAAGGACCCATAAATGCAGCCCAGAGGATTAGAATGTGTCTTTCTTGTTGTGTATTTTTTAAAAGTGTATTTTCAAATGGAACAATGCCTGTTCACATCAAGAAAATAAAACTAGAGGAAATTAGAATGCCAGTGATGTTTTTGGAGGATTCCAGTAAAAGTAGTTTACGTGCTATCATAATACGGCAAATTTTAAATACCTAAAGTTGTCTGCTCTATTTGACGGCTTAGTTACTAAGCTATAATGTTTGTATGTTGTTTACTTTTCTGTTTTAGTGTGAGTGTATGGTTTTTTCTGAATGTGCAAGAAAACACACGTTACATCTTGTACATTTATGTGATTTTACTGTACTAAGTATCAGCCGCATATAAGAAATACAAAAGTGAATAAACAAATTCTGTGAATTCTGAATAAGAAAGAGAAAACTGTCCTTCACAAGTTATGTTCAAAATAAAGACCACATGTATGTTAGCCTGCCCGCTCACCAGACCTGATCCCTTTAAATGTTTTTNCAAGTTATGTTCAAAATAAAGACCACATGTATGTTAGCCTGCCCGCTCACCAGGCCTGATCCCTTTAAATGTTTTTTTACGGGGAACGCTAAAATACACTGTCTACAAGGACATACCGACTAAACTACCAGAATATATGAAATAACATATTACAGCTGCCTGTTCTGAAATTTCTGCTGAAGTGCTACAACATGTGGAGCAATCTTTACATGACAGACTGGAAGTTTGTATTGTAGTTGATGATCATTTTGAACATAACCTGTGAAGGACAGTTTTCTTTCTCTTCTGTAGAATTCACAGAATTTGTTTATTCACTTTTGTATTTCTTAAGATAGTGCTGATACATGGTTTAATATAATCACATAAAATACAAGATGTAAAACATGTTTTCTTGCCCATTCAGAATAAAACCACACACGCTAAAACAGAAAAGTAAACATACAAAGGGGGGCCACGGTGGTGTAGTGGTTAGACTACTCGCCTCCCACCAAGGCAAACCGGGTTCAATTCCCAGTGGGGTTGCCCCCCTATTTTCAAATGTGGGAATCATACCAAACGATGCCGCTGGTTGGCGGGTTTTCTCTAGGATCTCCCATTTCTCCCCGCCCTTGCATTCCGGCACTGCTCCATACTCATCTTGCTTCACCCTCATCAGCTCTCAAGACCTTGATGTTAAGAGTCGCACAAATATCTTCACTCATTCACTCACTAAACATACGAACATCACAGCCTAGTAACTAAGCCGTCAAATAGAGCAGACAACTGTAGGTATTTAAAATTGTCTTATTATGATAGCCCGTAAACTACTTGTACTGGAATCCTCCAAAAACATCACTGGCATTCTAATTTCCTCTAGTTTTATTTTCTTTATGTGAACAGGCATTGTTCCATTTGAAAATACACTTTTAAAAAATACACAACAAGAAAGACACATTCTAATCCTTATTAAAATCTGTGTCTGGGCTGCGTTTATGGGTCCTTGTCTAAACATAAATTCTGTGAAACCATGCAGTACATCAACAGCACCTTTCATTTCTGAAATATTTGCGGTGCAAGTTTAAGGTGATTCATTAAGTATATAAATAAACACAAGATGGCACGAATACCACTACCTTAAACTCCATTGCTCTTTACTGCAGGAGAGGAGCAGTGGTGGTTTAGTAAGTTGTCGCCAGGCTGACAACAATGTGTCTCCACTTTCCAGGCTTTCCTAATAACTTCAGGCTAGTACAGATGCTGCGGACAAATCTAGCGTGATAGCATGCACCAAGACCAGAATTTGGAATAAACATNTCCTTTCTTGCCATGGGTAAGCCAGTAAGTACGAGGGGCAACTGTTGCCTCAATCGTGGCCATTTTTACCCAGTCCCAGAAAAGCTGTGATGTATATGTCTAGATGTTTCGGGACCCAGCCATAAGATGCACTGAAGGTTCCACCTTTACCTCTAAATTCCAACTATCAACTTAGAATTAGAGTAGGTTAGGAAAAAATTTACAGTAATAAAAAAACTGAGCAGCCTACAACGCCATCACCACATATTTGAGCATTGATACCTACTCTTTTTGTCACTGTACATAACTAGTACACCTTTCGTCATAGAAACATTTGTGAAGTTATTCAAATTCTGTGCTTTTTTTTTTTTGCATCTTAAATATTGTTTGGAATTGAGATCTGCAAATGTCCTTCCTTTATATTTCATCACGTAACACTCTTCAAAAATTACTTTCAGTAATAAAGATTTATTAATGCTAATTGTAATACTTGTTGATTCAATAATATTATATTAAGGTTTTTTATTTATTTATTTATTTTATTTATTTATTTAAAAAGTTGTACTGCAATATTGTAAACAATTTTCAGATGGACATATCATTCTTGAAGCAGACGTCATACAAGGATCTTATTTTCCAAGTGAATATTAGTTAAATTAGACACAGCTTGTTTACTGTATTACACTAAAACTGATACAACACAACAGGCCAATATTATGTTTAATACCAAGCACAAATTATCTGCTTATTTAAACACCGTTATCTNTCTGATACAACACAACAGGCCAATATTATGTTTAATACCAAGCACAAATTATCTGCTTATTTAAACACCGTTATCTTTTTATCCCCATTAGTTTTTATCCCCTTCAAAAACTACACTTTAGTTTTTTTCACAAGGCACTTCTTANCTTTTTATCCCCATTAGTTTTTATCCCCTTCAAAAACTACACTTTAGTTTTTTTCACAAGGCACTTCTTACTTAGCCGTCTTCGTGATGTAGTGCATTCAACAAAGACAATACAACAAGAGCACACGACACTGCATTATGTTCCAATAGACNCCGTCTTCGTGATGTAGTGCATTCAACAAAGACAATACAACAAGAGCACACGACACTGCATTATGTTCCAATAGACTACTAAACAAGATGCAAAGACCGCTGTGTCATAGTGTTGATCTTGAACTGAGTGGAGGGTGTCAGGGTGAGAGGACATCACTTGTCAAAGCTGTTCGACCTAGCTGTCAGTCCATGCAGTTTTCTGATTACAAGTCGTGTGCACTGCTGGCAAGGTTTTCTCGTGGGCGTAGGTTACATCCTTCATTACAGAGCACAGAATTGTAAGCTACAATCTTTGTTTACAAAGCCAGGAGGCGCAGTGGTAATATTTTGGACTTGCATTCAGAAGCACCCAGATTTTATCTGTGGTCCAGCCTTTTTGATTTCTTTTTCCCATAGTTTATANTTTGGACTTGCATTCAGAAGCACCCAGATTTTATCTGTGGTCCAGCCTTTTTGATTTCTTTTTCCCATAGTTTATAGAAAAAGCAGCAGCTCATTACATAATAATTTTGCTGTTGTAAACAGCAGCCAAAATGACAATGTAAGGTAAAAGGTAAAGTGTAATAAACCCTAATTTTTTATGATGAATTTCAGCCATCTGCCAATCAAACTCGGCAAAATTAATTATTTAATGCAATAATCATTTTTGTTCCTAGGATTACAAACNTCAGCCATCTGCCAATCAAACTCGGCAAAATTAATTATTTAATGCAATAATCATTTTTGTTCCTAGGATTACAAACTATGTTTGACAGAGGCACTATATTGTACTTCAGCACTGAAATATGTGCAGTCAATATAAATGTTTTTGTACTTCCGGTATCCCTGAGGACAGTACACTCACATTACAACGAAACCACTGATAACTGGCAATATATATATAGACACACACACACACATAGGCACACACAGAGAGAGAGAAAGAGAGAGATAAAGAGAGAAAAAGAAAGAAAGAGAGAGAGAGAGAGAGAGAAAGAAAGAGAGAGAGAGAGAGAGAGAGAAAGAAAGAGAGAGAGAGAGAGAGAAAGAGAGAGACACGCGCACGCACACACGCTAGCACGCATGCGCACACACACACACCNCCTTGTCTAAACATAAATTCTGTGAAACCATGCAGTACATCAACAGCACCTTTCATTTCTGAAATATTTGCGGTGCGAGTTTAAGGTGATTCAGCATGTATACACCAGAAAGGATTGATTTAAGTCTGTATTTTCACACTTAAGACTGAAAAAGAATACATAATTTGTTAATATTTATTATGATTACAGGTACAAAAAACATGGGCAAGAATATTGTGGACTTAAAAATATGTTAAGATGCGCCCTGCGTCTTGATAGCCCCNCAGGTACAAAAAACATGGGCAAGAATATTGTGGACTTAAAAATATGTTAAGATGCGCCCTGCGTCTTGATAGCCCCCATTTTCAAGTAATCTATCTGAAAAGTAATTACGGTAAAACAAAAGAAAGGTGTAAGGGAAACCACCCCCTTAAGTTAACCGTTGCCTGTAGGAAAGGGAGTGTGCCCAGCTGCGCACTTACCCCGCTACCAGATAATGTGTTGCTACCTCGCACAGGTCTGGTGGTTGCAACAAAGAAAATCCAGCCCGACTGGAGAAAAAAATAGCCCTCTCCCGAATATACTTTCTTCTAGCTTAAAAAAAAAAAATTGAGATGTATTTCTCCCAATCCTGCTTAAATTGTATGCAATGTTGCAATTATAGTCCATTCATGATTACTTCCAAGTTTCCTGAAGCCCTGCTTAAGCTCTATTTTCAGGCTATCCCTCCGCCTCATGCAAATTAAGATAAGCCAAGTCCAGACAATTACACCAAACAGACAGCATTCATGTGCACTCACTCAATAACATTTTGCATTNAATTGTATGCAATGTTGCAATTATAGTCCATTCATGATTACTTCCAAGTTTCCTGAAGCCCTGCTTAAGCTCTATTCCCTCCGCCTCATGCAAACTAAGATAAGCCAAGTCCAGACAATTACACCAAACAGACAGCATTCATGTGCACTCACTCAATAACATTTTGCATTAGAACTATTTCTTACTTGGCATTACCAATACACCTATTTTCTCTGTTTTTATTCACATTAATTATAAGCAAAATAATA
This sequence comes from Clitarchus hookeri, assembly GCA_002778355.1. NCBI lineage: Eukaryota > Metazoa > Arthropoda > Insecta > Phasmatodea > Phasmatidae > Clitarchus > Clitarchus hookeri. Next base: position 1,640 of record NQII01008567.1, on the reverse strand, counting down.
TTATTTATAGATAATACATCAGTAAAAGTTCAATTTAACCATAAAGAGGATACATCTGCGTTTATATATGTGTAAAATGCTTGCGATACACTGCATATTTAGCAAACAATCAAACACGTCATGCACTGGGTGATTTTTCAAAGGTTTGATTCAAAATGTGTGAAGATAAAGCAAACAGACAATGTTTTCTACTGACTTTAGACTTTTTACTGTCTCTTTTCTGATTTCTCCCTCCTTTCTTGCCATGGGTAAGCCAGTAAGTACGAGGGGCAACTGTTGCCTCAATCGTGGCCATTTTTACCCAGTCCCAGAAAAGCTGTGATGTATATGTCTAGATGTTTCGGGACCCAGCCATAAGATGCACTGAAGGTTCCACCTTTACCTCTAAATTCCAACTATCAACTTAGAATTAGAGTAGGTTAGGAAAAAATTTACAGTAATAAAAAAACTGAGCAGCCTACAACACCATCACCACATATTTGAGCATTGATACCTACTTTTTTGTCACTGTACATAACTAGTACACCTTTCGTCATAGAAACATTTGTGAAATTATTCAAATTCTGTGCTTTTTTTTTTTTTTTGCATCTTAAATATTGTTTGGAATTGAGATCTGCAAATGTCATTCCTTTATATTTCATCACGTAACACTCTTCAAAAATTACTTTCAGTAATAAAGATTTATTAACGCTAATTGTAANCTTCCTTTATATTTCATCACGTAACACTCTTCAAAAATTACTTTCAGTAATAAAGATTTATTAACGCTAATTGTAATACTTGTTGATTCAATAATATTATATTAAGGTTTTTTATTTATTTATTTATTTTATTTATTTATTTAAAAAGTAAACAATTTTCAGATGGACATATCATTCTTGAAGCAGACGTCATACAAGGATCTTATTTTCCAAGTGAATATTAGTTAAATTAGACACAGCTTGTTTACTGTATTACACTAAATCTGATACAACACAACAGGCCAATATTATGTTTAATACCAAGCACAAATTATCTGCTTATTTAAACACNACACTAAATCTGATACAACACAACAGGCCAATATTATGTTTAATACCAAGCACAAATTATCTGCTTATTTAAACACAGTTATCTTTTTATCCCCATTAGTTTTTATCCCCTTCAAAAACTACACTTTAGTTTTTTTCACAAGGCACTTCTTANCTTTTTATCCCCATTAGTTTTTATCCCCTTCAAAAACTACACTTTAGTTTTTTTCACAAGGCACTTCTTACTTAGCTGTCTTCGTGATGTAGTGCATTCAACAAAGACAATACAACAAGAGCACACGACACTGCATTATGTTCCAATAGACTACTAAACAAGATGCAAAGACCGCTGTGTCATAGTGTTGATCTTGAACTGAGTGGAGGGTGTCAGGGTGAGAGGACATCACTTGTCAAAGCTGTTCGACCTAGCTGTCAGTCCATGCAGTTTTCTGATTACGAGTCGTGTGCACTGCTGGCAAGGTTTTCTCGTGGGCGTATGTTACATCCTTCATTACAGAGCACAGAATTGTAAGCTACAATCTTTGTTTACTAAGCTTGGACTTGCATTCAGAAGCACCCAGATTTTATCTGTGGTCCAGCCTTTTTGATTTCTTTTTCCCATAGTTTATA
>NQII01008566.1:20643-61992 GCA_002778355.1 Clitarchus hookeri | reverse complement strand
ACTCGACCCGACTTTGATACATGTAAGAGTTAGTGTACCTGTATTCCAAGTGGAAGATCGTGTGTCTGAGATCTTCTTAGGGCTTGGGTGAACGGCAATTTTCCGAATGTTAGTTGAAACCAGTATGTGATTCTATGTACACTATGTAATGTATTTGAAGATTTAAATGTAAAACATGTAATTAAAACCTTTCAGGATTTTCTTTAAATTTTCATTAGGCTTTATACATTGTTTATCGTGAAAACAAAATTGAACACAGAAAATTAATTACAGAAAAAAAAAGAGATAATGTTTTCTTGCAGTTTAATGGCAATAATGAAGCTGATTTAAAAATGTAATACAATCTTTNAATTTTCATTAGGCTTTATACATTGTTTATCGTGAAAACAAAATTGAACACAGAAAATTAATTACAGAAAAAAAAAAGAGATAATGTTTTCTTGCAGTTTAATGGCAATAATGAAGCTGATTTAAAAATGTAATACAATCTTTNGAAAAAAAAAGAGATAATGTTTTCTTGCAGTTTAATGGCAATAATGAAGCTGATTTAAAAATGTAATACAATCTTTTTTTGTAGTCAAATTTCTTCCTGGGTTTGATTTTGTATTCAGCATAGGCAGTAGTCAGGAGTTCAGTGTAATTCCAAATGTAATTAGATTTCTACCAATAAGGGGTTGAACTAAAAACACAATATTTTAGGCTACGGGCGTTAGATATTTCAAAAGATAACGCGCTGCTAAGAGCTATTACAGATCATTAAGACTATCTGTGGCTATTATTTTCTTATTCTGTATTGTCTTCGTTGATTACTGTTGCAGAAGGAGTTTGGCAGGTCTGGTGTTGATTTCGACCTGTCTGAAAACGATTTGAACATCTCAGTCATCGTAAATTAACTCGTATAAGGAAATGTGATTTTTTTATATCTATCGGGGAATAGTCCATTTAGTCATTTCGCGAATTTTTGCCATTTTTCTGTGTNGGAAATGTGATTTTTTTATATCTATCGGGGAATAGTCCATTTAGTCATTTCGCGAATTTTTGCCATTTTTCTGTGTTTGTTTAGGTTTTGAGTGGTTTTTTTCTTCAATCACGTTTCTTCTGTGATTTTTTGTCATATTTTATGGCCAATCTGAAAAATTACCCATTAGANCTTCAATCACGTTTCTTCTGTGATTTTTTGTCATATTTTATGGCAAATCTGAAAAATTACCCATTAGATGCTTCGTAGAATTCTCAGCAAATTAAAAAAAAATGGTTTCTTCGTGGTTGCACATTACAGCTCTGTACGTGGATTATAATGCATACTCTCCGTAAATCCCTGCAATGAAATTTAAAACACGAATTAATTAAAAACAAACAGTTTTCTCTGCGAACGCCATTTTTCTGTCGTTGTAGCCAGTTTTGTGCAGCTTTCGTTCTTAGTAAACATTCATTATATGACTATGCGGAAAACGAAAATGGCTGAATGTTCAATTTAAAGCAACGCTGAGTTTTCGCCACTCGGTCAAACAACGACGTAAATACTGGCGTAACAAGCAGTAGGAAAGGAAAGTGGTTAACCCACAAAATAAAACAGTCACCCACTGACAATCAATTGTTGTATGGTTCCACTTTGAAATGTAATTGCCTTTAACTTCGTCAACTTGTAAATAAAACCATGGCGATGACTGTTGTTCTGAAATGTATGAGTTACCTCGAGTCTGCACTCTACAGTATAAGAAAACAATTTTGTATGTCTAACACTCACTTACTACTGATTTCCCCAGTCCGAATTATTTTTAATGTTTATTTAGTTTAAAGATACTTTCAATGAACCTTACAAATAAATAGTAGGTATTTTCAATAAAATTATTGATTACTACACATTTACGTTTCACAAAAAATTGCTTCAGCATAATATTCACGTACTGACATAAATTATCTTCTGTAAGTGGTTACGTGAATTTTTTTTACTGTAATTTTGGGGTGTTGTGAAAACGATGACATACTGTTTTAAGGAGCATTTTGGGTTTTACAGTATTTAAATCATATTTCTGGATAAATGTGATCTACAATTGTGTTGTATGCAGCAGGAATATCAGTGCATACTCTTTAACGCACCTTGATAAAACCTTAATTTATTGTCTTTGGTGTGAGCACTTGCTCGTTTAGAACATGGACACATGCGGTGGACTATTACACAAATATTACTGCTCTACACGCAGAATTCCTTTGAAAAAACTATATGGATCTCGATTAAATTAATTTCAGGAACCGTTACAGTTTGTTAAACTGTATCTATTTCCTTAATGTACTTATATACGATACGTAGAAAATAAATATGGTTACACCGAATTTAGTATAAAAAATCGTAAGAACGTAATGAGAACATTTTATACTATATTCTATCTCTTGTTCCGCTACGTTTAATATAAAGAATGATAATAAACACCAGAGTAGGTTGGAGGGGTACAGGTCGAACATTTTGTAATGAGCGACCAATAGTCAGACGAGATATCGTCTAGCCATTATCGGCGATGACAGTATGTAGGGATGATTATTGAATACACGTATGCAAGCACGTGGCTATTTATGGTTATTGTCCATGTGGTTGGAAGGCAGCATGCTAACTGTTTAGAACGTTGCCTGTCATTGGTCACACAGGTTCAGCGATGTTGCTTCAAGTTTCGACACACACGTCATAAGACAAACCGTCGTGGCACTGGTAGTGTCAAATACGCGTCGTAACTGAGAAGAAACATTCATCCTGGTGTCGCATACACAAGAAATTAAATCTGGGCCCAAAGGAAGATGTCAATAAGGGTCAGATCAGGGGATCTTAGTGGCCACATAGTGTGTCCGCCTGTACTAGCAGTAATATAGCCTTTCATTTAACTGTTATACATACTGCTTTTCTCGCTTCTTGAAAAGTTTATAGCCACAACTTCACAGCGTTCAAAAAATTACTTGATAATTTCCTAATTTCAGACACCAGTACGTAATAACAGACGCGCACGGAAGTCGGACACGATGCTCCAGAGTAGCCAACGTTACGAGCAACAGTTCCTGCTGCGTAGTTAAAATTCTCTCTAGCCACTGAAATGCTTAGATTATCATTATGATTACGTAAAAAAAAAAACCTTCTTTTTAAATTACCTTTGATAAGCTAACAACTTACTCTATTCATCTTGCACGTTGTTAATCAGCTTGCTAAACACAAAGCTGTAGGGCAAATCTCGTGATTTAATTCCGCAAGTGTAATGAGTCCTTACAAAATCACTATTTTCTTGTTGGCCTAGTAATGTAAGCGCGATGTGGCGGCTCGCCTTCCTGCATGCCTGCGTTTGGTCATCCGGCACGGCCCGGCCTGCGGCAGGTGGTAGTAACGACGGCTCGGCTGTGTACTAGCTGTTACAAAAATATTTGTCGCGCATCGGCAAACGCTCAGCTGACTACACGGAGACTAATGTTTTTTTAGCACGCCATCAGGCTGCGGCAGGTTGCGCCCCCCAGCTACCTGCAAATTCACTCGCCAGCAGTTGTGGCGCCAACGGTGCCAATCTCTCTGCTCGGATGCAGTGCGTCGACGTGTTGACGAACCTCGTTGGAGATACGAGTTGACGCTCCAACCTACTGAAGCCACCTTACTTGGAAGGAGTACACAGCTGCGCGTCCAAGGCCAAGAAGCGAGGGAACGATACGGGCGACACTGACACGCACGCCTAGTGCCTCATCGCCCCTACGCGCGAGGCGTGCAGTGTTTCCGTCGTGGTCCTGTACTGTGCGAATTGGATCTGTAACAGCAGGACTTTATTACACGCGATGAAAGCCCACATATTAAAGTACGCTCGTATGTCTGTACTTTTCTCTTGCCGCTTAAGAAAAGCTTTAAAAATGTGATATTTGACCATTTTCACGATTTTTTTTTCTCCATTTATATACTTAATACGTTAAAAGTAGAAACATAGATGCATAGATAGTAGTTTTTTTTACCTTTTCTGACAAAAATTTGTATTTCCAGAACATTTATTTACCGAGATACGCTAATACGCGTAAACAACGATTTCACAGAAAATATGTCGCTGTGGACTCCTCTTAACGGTGCTGGTAACAAAATAATGCATTATTTTATACTTGTACGAAACACCGTTCAACTTGCAGGCATAACTTATAAGTGGAAACCCGAAGAATTCGCGGATTTATTTTGGGACAAGCTAAAATTCGGAACACGTGTGTTTATATAACTTCAGCCATTGGTCCACGCGGTGTTTGGCATCTCCTGCAGAACGCTTGGCCAATCGTCGCCTTCCACTGAGACAGTGGACAACCAATGCATAGTTGACATCGAGATATCTGTACATAAGACAGTAGAGTCTAAGCTGCAAGTCACTGAACTTACGAATTTTTCAGGTCTCTACTTATAAGCACTCTTTACAAGTATAACACATATTTAGAACACACAGTTTTTGCGTCAGAATAGCAATTTCAGGGTTTCTGAGACGTACAAATAAAATAAACTAAATCATTTACAGAAAATTTAACAAATGTGGTTTAAANCAATTTCAGGGTTTCTGAGACGTACAAATAAAATAAACTAAATCATTTACAGAAAATTTAACAAATGTGGTTTAAAGGTCATGTCTTAATTAATTTTAACTTATGCTTAGCTATTCTTCTTTTACGAAAAATCATAGGCTGTTACAAATAAAAAGATTCAATAATTTATTTATTTTAAGCAGTTTTTAAACATTGCGAAAACATTTCATGGCATGATTTTAAAGATTACTAGAAGTAAATTCAGATCAATTAACCTATAGACTAGTCACTGTAAAGTGAACACTTTTTAAGGCCCTGCTATATTTTTACTTTCAATATTAATATAGCAATGTGACTAATAAATGCAGTTTATACATTTCACCACTCTCAAAATTTAACGTGTAAGGCTGTAATAACAAATATTTATTGGTGGCTAAACCTCGTTGGGAAGGAGGATTGGGGGGGGGGGCCCTTAACCCGTTCAGTCCCATTGTCCATGATTGAGGACATGTTGCACACGAAGGATATTTATGGACTTAACTGTAAACAACAAGCAACCACTGGCCAGTGTTTTGAGTTTCTTCCTTCCGAGCAATCTGATTGGTTGAAGTTTCAGCGCTTCTCCTTTGTGAATGATAGTGACATCGAGGAAACACGCAGCACGTTGTTCATTGGTTACTGGAAGCACGCCCATTGCAAGTACAGCGCACATAATAAAATTTAACGATTGCAACACTTAAGCTCGGAAATTAATTCGGCACTGAAAAGGGTTAAAAAGTACTCACTTTACCGCGAATAGCCTATATCCAAGAATTCGTATCACAGCTTTGCGAGAGACCGTTGCAATATTTCCCTATGCCCAGACGTGACCTTGAGGCGTTTAAAACTTTTTACTAAGGNAGCTTTGCGAGAGACCGTTGCAATATTTCCCTATGCCCAGACGTGACCTTGAGGCGTTTAAAACTTTTTACTAAGGCCTTTTCATAATAATAAGTTCCAAGTCAAAAAAGTTTCATAGTCTGGTACACTAAATATTTATTGTCCATTCACGGTTACTTCCAACTTTTCTGAAGCCCTGCTTGATCTCTACTTCCAGGATATTCCTCCGCCTCATGCAGTCAAAGCTTAACTAAGTCTAGAAAATTACACCAAAAGGACAACTCACCGCATTCGCGCGCACTCAGTGTAATAATATTTTGCATAAAAACTAATCCTGACCACGCATTACCGACATTCCTATTTTCTCCCCTTTTATTAGCATAAATTATAAAATAAATATTATAATTTGTAAGTAAAATATAAGCTAAAGTTCAATTTTACCAAAAGTAAAGTACTTTTGTGTTAACAGAAGTATAAAACGCTTGTGACGTATTTGGGAAACAAACAAGCACATCATACATGAAGTGATTTTTCAAAGATTTGTTTAAAAAAAGTATGAAGTAACCGCGAATAGACTATAGTCATCAACGCTACAGTTCTACCAATAACAAGAATGAAGTGATCAGATCGTATAGGGAAACTCTTCTTTCACTTACTTCATAGTGCAGAAAAAAGTTAGCAGACCTTCGTAAACAATGGTTTCTATTCATTACAGTTCAGAATTCGGAAAAATGTGAAATTCTACTTATAGCTTACATGTAAAATGCTCTAGCTTGATTTAAACAGTTTTTTTTCTGGTTATATGTTGTAATGCCCGTTGCTACACTGAAAGATTTTCTTTTTTAAAATGTAGTACTTACTTTTAATAAAATGGCGTTACTTCCAAGCTGAAGAAGCCAAGTTGTGTTTAGTAAATATATAAGGCAAATTGAAATTGGTGTGTGTTGTGTGTGAGCTGATGGTATACCTAATCGAATTTCAAAATGCACCAAAGAATATTGCCTTAAAAAAACTGTAAACGTTGAATCTAGGCGACACAGCCAAAATCTCATAGCAATAAGCGTTGTTTGCTGGCTTACACTGAAGGACAGGAGAAATAAATTAAGTCGGGTATGAGCAATCCCGAAAGCTGTTATATCCAGCACTAGAAGAAAATCTTGGAAAAGCGCACGGAAATGTCAGCAATTCGAAGTCGCAGTCACGCTTCTACTTCAGCAGACCCGCATGAAATGGGTTTCCTCAAAATGGAACACGGCGGAACATACACTTCGGCACGAAACTTTTCTTCAGAGGCGGGGAGGAAGGGCGCAGCCTACTCAAAACTGTAAAAGAGAAATTTCACCGCGTGCTCGTATTTTACGGCGCGCATAAAAGCGTAACGGTGTGTTTCCCACACAAACGTGCGCGAGACATTCTATCGCGTTTCTCACCCAGCAACCAGACCGTCACTGCATGTAAGAAAACACTTCATATTACACCCACAGGAGGATACATGTTTTCTGCAATCTCGTGCAGCGGGTTTGGTTCGCCAGAGCTTCTCCCTCCTGTGCCTGAGCCCTAGGGTATAACAGGAGACGCCATTCTGAGCTCTGATATTACGAGTGCACCTCAGATTCAGGACTTCCAGGCATATAGTTGTCACTACAGACATATTCACGTCAGGTATCATAACGTGGAGGTGCACCCAGCCAGACCATTTATCCAGGACATGTCTAATTTGGAGCTTGAACAGGGCTCCTAATTGGAAGCAGTTGAATGCTCCCAATGGAAAGAGATAACGCCCTTTAAAATTACAGTGTGTGGATGTTCTCCACCTGAGGGTGGTTCCACCTAACCTGTCAACAGCATTATACAGAGTTGAATCTGCACATGCCACCTTGATGGGGCAGAGGGCTATCATCCCTCTACAAAACCGCTTTGTAAACGAGTCATCTCACTAGGCGGACCAGGTAACTGCTAGACACGACCGAAGCCGAGCTCTTATTTGTTAACGGGGCGCTCTTAGCCGCGAGGCCATACCGCACCCCGGCCTCCCAGTAGGCGGGGAAGAGGGATCACGCCCTCTCATCGCAGACATGACCAGCGCTTTCTGAATTGACCAAACCCGTTTGCCCCGACCTGTACACAGGCCGCACCAGGCAGAGCCCCGATCTGATATTGCAGATCGCACAGAGCATGTCCTACCACAAGGCCTGAGATTCTAGCACTCAGATTACCAAGCGTGTGGTATAGCCGGAGCACTACCCACGCCCCTGACGTGATCTCGGGCACGCCCCCGGAACAATCCTGTTCAACGTCCGGCTCTTTTAGCAAGAGGGGGAATCTCTCCGAGCCTTCTCCAGCATGCGGAGTCAACCACTGCCAGCACGAGTCCAACCTCGTCTGATCCAAATTCCAGGGAGTACCCCTGGATGGGCCAAGCGGATCATCCCGTGCTCCCTCTTAATTTCCATGGCACGTATGGGTTTTCCTGTGTCCGACTGCGTCGCCTAACCTCCATGCGGGAGTGTGCGGAGTCCCTCAGAACAGGTGGGTACCGCCATGACCGTCCGGTTTTACTCCCTTTGCTGTCTTCACCAGGAGCCGAGCTCACACGAAGCCGCACACCAGGCCGACTCGCAACATCAGACACGCGTCCTTTACCATCCTAGAATTTCTTCACAGGGAAATTCCTGTTTTGGGCCCCAGTGGCCTGAGTGCCAAGAGGTACCACACCCCACCAAGTGGTCGGGCCTTGGTACTATCTATCGGCCCAAGCCATCACGGCAGATACCCCTGAACAGCCGCTAGAAAACTGTTTCCCATAGGGCACGGGCGGCAGAGCCCAGTCTGTTTAATCAGGGGTGGCACGAGAAGCCCTGGGTTGCCATGGATGTTGAGAGGCTATAAGAGACGCATCACCCATCCTTTCCGGAAACCGGTAAGTAAGTTCGTCTCGGTTACCATAGCCTAGTACTGCCACGCCACCTCAAATGACCAACCTACACTCCCCCCACCGGGGTGACCGTACGATCCTCCCCCCACTAGGCGGACCAGACGGAATTTGGTGTAGCCTCACTATCTGCTAAGAGTAGCAGAATATTTAAATTTAGTATCATGCTAACTTATGTTGCCGTTATTGCTAATCTGAGAGAAGAGGGATGAAAGGGACTTCATGGAGAACAGTGTGACCGGTATTTATGTAATGTGTTTCGCTCTTTACATGGCGCCATTATCCATTACACTGCTAGTACAGCTGCAGATAGTCTTTCAAATGTTGTGTTTGGTCTTCGGGATTTAAATTAAATGAAACAGTCCGATTCAAATTTATGTCGTTCTGGAATCGGCACAGAAGAGTTCGCCCACACACCTGTAGTCAGAACCGACAATTAATTAACACCACGCTGTCCCTCGTGGCGACAGCTGCCGATTAATTGCAACCCCATGCGCATAAAGTGTTCGTGAATAAATGTGCTTTTAAACGTCAATTAAATTTTTGATATACTTAAAATCGTTCTACTAGGAACGACGCCGCTATCAAGCTGGCGTCCATCTTCACTATATGCTGTTCACGGTAAAGTGAGCCTTTTGAGGCCCTAGTTACTTTTTTTCATATCACCCATTTTTTTATCCTTCCGCCACTTTTTAAATAACCATTGCCATGTGCGTAATAGACACAATGTATACAATGCACCGGACTCGAAAGTTAACGTCTAAGGCTACAATAAAATATATTTATTGACTATTATTCCAAAGGAGAGAGCTTCAAAAAGTGCTCACTTTACCGTGAATAGCCTATAAAATCCAACCACCAGCGTACTACTTTATGTCATATTGGGCTCATTAACGCCGTTTTCAACAACCAAGACGTTGCGAATACTCCTTATGATTGCAGACTACTTAAAATGGTATACAAAATGAACAGCTGGTATTTGTTGTGCAAGTTGTACGAGTAAGTTACGACAGCATTTTTTATTGTCACCTGTTTACATAACAGAGGCGGTTTTCAGAGAATTTTAAAGTATTGTTTCTACTCTCCTGTTAACAACACGAATGTGTATCATAATGTACGGGGGGAGAAAAACGTCGGTGACTATGCATTCCACATTATCCTTTCACCACCACTTCCGTACCAATCCCGGTAAACAATTGTGTTCTCGAACCATATTTGCATTAAAATGTCTGTACACCAGAAGAAATAGTCGCTCATAAATGATCATGAGCTACAATTTAAAATGTGAGTTAATTTAAGAGCATACACTATTGCTTGTGAAAATTGCTACACCCAGAAAGAATGGCCCGAATGAATCCAAACTCGGAGGATATGTACAACAGTGTACCAGCAATAAGTAATTACGATTGCAGAGAAATGGCGTGCCCGTATACCCAGCAGCACTCTCCCGTGTGTGACCGGAAAGGTCAGTGTTACGCCAAGCTCAGTCAATGGAGAGCCGTCAAACGAAGCGAAAGCAAGTTCCAGTATGCCTTGTCGACGTCAAAGGGTGCCATATCAGCATGTGAGTGAGTTCGAACGGGGCAGAATTATCGGTCTGCGGGAAACGGGTTTGTCATACCGTGACATTTCGGCTCGTACAGGGCATGCTGCTACGACAGTGATGCGTGCGTGGCGCCAGTGGATAGAAGAGAGTCGTACGCAGCGACAAGCGGGTACTGGAGCACGCAATGTGACCACAGCACGGGGTGACCACCATCTTGTCCGCATGGCCATAACGGACCGTACAGCCTCGTCCACAGTGTTGGCTCGACACTGGAGCAATGCAAACTATTGTGTGAACCTGTTTGTGTTGACGGTTCGATGCCGTTTGCTGCGGGCTGGACTGGTGGCATGCATACCTTTTGCATCGGCTTCCATTGTCCAGGAACCACAAACGCCTCAGACTGCAATGGNACTGTAACCTGTGTGAACCTGTCTGCGTCGACGGTTCGATGCCGTTTGCTGCGGGCTGGACTGGTGGCATGCATACCTTTTGCATCGGCTTCCATTGTCCAGGAACCACAAACGCCTCAGACTGCAATGGGCACGTGAACGCAGCCACTGGTGTGCTGAGGGGCAACATGTAGTGTTTTCGGACGAGTCCCGCTTCAACCTGTCCTTCAGTGATGGCCGTATACGTGTTAGACGCTACCGTGGTGACCGCAATCTGGCAGCCTGCATCGTGGAGCGGCATAGCGGACAAACGCAAAGTGTGATGGTGTAGGGCGCCATTGGATACAACATGCGATCTTGACTCTTACGTATTGAGGGCAATCTGAACAGCAACCGCTACATCAGGGAGGTTTTAGAGCCCAAGGTACGGCCCCTCCTTCAGGCAAATTCACATGCCATATTTCAGCAGGACAATGTCCGGCCACGTGTGACGAGGAATGTGCAAGTCTTCTTCAATAAACGACGGGTACCACTATTTTTCTGGTATGCACGTTCACCTGACATGTCACCCATTGATTATGCTTGGGATATGGTTGGTCGGCGACTTGTTCGTCACGGTCCTCCAGCCACCACTGTTGATGCTTTGTGGACTCGCATACAAACCGCGTGGAGGGAGATTCCCCAGGAACATATCCAGGTCCTCTTTGATTCCATGCCACGACGTTTAGGGACTCTGATTGCAGCACGGGGGGCTTCACACCATACTGAATTCTGAAGGACAGAGATAATGTACTGTTCTGTAAATCTAATCAATTGTTTATTATCATGTACCTAATATGTGGTATAAAGTTCATTTCAATCAGATGCATCTTTATTGGTGTTGAATTTTTCACAAACGTTTGTGTATTATAACTAGAGAATAGGTTATATGTATCAGGTTATCTTTTGCTGTCGTCATCGGAACGCTAGGATTTGGAATTCCAAATGGAAACTGCTTGTCTTTTTCGTAATCTCTGAAAATATTTATTATTTAACTATTTGTTATTTAGCATAGGCTAAGAAAAATATAGTTTGTTTAAACACAAATAATTTGACAAGAAAAAGTAACAATTTTAATGAATACACATTAACAGTCAAGAAAATTATCACTATTGCAAAAAATAAATTCACTTAAAAAATTTAAACTTTTCAGTACGAAACAGTTACAAACGATATTTCAAAATTACGTGTATACATGTTAGTTTAGTTCTCGTAAGCTACATACAATTTCAGTAAAACTCAATCGAGTTGAAGTGGCGAATTTTAAATGTTTTGTTACTGTATTCAACATAATTTTTTTAAGATTCAGTGTAAGAAACCAAATTTTATATGTGAAATACTGTAAAAAATTTTCGTGTGTAAAATTTTTTCAGGCTTTTCACGTGCCTCAGAGTAAATTATTTGTAAACTGAAGATTGTTCAGCAATTTTTTCGAACTGTTTAATCTTCTGCGAGCGCTTTCGTATTAATTGGTGTCATAATCCCAATATGAACGCCATTCAACGCGAAAGAAGTAAGGAATGAAAGTCATTATGAAAAAAAATAACACAATATTTTATTACCGTCAACTAAACACACAAACCTAGCAAGCAAGTAGTTATATCACCTAAAAATAATATCGATCTAGCAACCCACGACTTGAAAAATCCTCAATGCGTAACTTTTGAGTAAATCTGTAGCTCTATAGTATTCTTCACTTTACACATGTAGGTAATAGAAAATATACTTAATACATGTTATAGAGTAAGGTTGGCTGCAAGTTCTCTCAGGACATCTTGTTATATGCATCCTGGGAAAAGGAATTATGAAAGTGAAATCCAAGTCTCTCCTAAGTCGAATTCCGCTGTAATGAAAATATAAATTTAAGACGAGTATTTCTGTTTGTGTTGTAATTTACTTTCAAATCAAGTTCATGTATGTTCACAATTTTGTATTCTATTATNTTTTATCACACATTGCTATGCAAACAGAAACGTTAAAATCTATTAATTATAGGGTACAATAACTTTGCGAACATTGTGGAAAGTTAACTAAACGAAACTCTTGAAGGCGCGGTATTTTTATGACAATTATACCAGCACCTAAGGAAGTTGGCTAGTAAAATGTCAGTGTACTGATCTTTCAATGAGAGAATTGCTGCTTTAGGTCCCGCGCAGAATAAAATGCAATTCCATAACCTGCAAGCCTTACTTCCAGGTGAGCCGATAGTTATAATGCATCAGGCGAGGAACTTCGACAGTCATATCCATTCCATATCCTCAACTGCCCACACAATCTCGACAAAATTCGTTTCCAATCGAAATATAAAAAAAGAGAATGTAATTCTTACTTAAAACAGATGCTATTTCCTTCCGTGAACATCTTTCCGAAGTTCTCGACTATGCTTTTTTTTATCGCAAACAACTCCTCCTTCCCCCACCCCTGGGTTTCCATCTTGGCTATTTAAATTGTATTAGAAGCTGATCTCATTACACACAGCGAATATTAAAGGGAAGGAGCCCCGGGGCTCAGATGGCGGAAGAGAATAAGGAAACATTATCGATCAGCTTCTGCGCATGAATCTTGTTATAATTCTGCCCGAGATGCCGGCAGTACATTTTTACAAGAGTGGAGAGAGAGAGAGAGAGAGAGAGAGAGAGAGAGAGAGAGAGAGAGAGAGAGAGAGAAAGCAGGCAATTGGAGGAGCAAAGGGGTTGAAGTGGAGACAAACAACAGCACACCGGACCTCTAACGAAATTGTATCCTCGCTGAATACAGCGGCGAACAGAGACAAAAAATAGTACCAAAAAAAAAAAAAAAAAAAGGCTCGGCGAAGACAAATTATGGGAACTCGAAGAAGATGAACACGCACGATTAAGCTACTGTTCAGCTGGACCGTTCCCGTGGTACCGCGGTGCCGGAAACAAGAGTTTATTGCAACGGCGATAGAAAAAAACAGCGGGACAAGATTTGTTCCCGCTGGTGCTTCATTTCGCACGCGGCCACCCGCATTTCGTTCCTCTCTTCTATATAAAATGCCGCCTGACTACTCTAGAAAACTTCATATGTAGCGTACGTTAGCAAAATATGCGCACCCAATCATTTCAAGAAGAAAATCCTTAAAATAAGGTTTTAAAAAATTTATTAGAAACGATAGTTTATCGAAAACAAGTTATCCGGCACGAACTTGGCAAGTGGATTTTAAAGAGCAGTTCCAAATAACTTGCTCTTGGCTTAGAAAATGTTACATGAACATGCCGATTTAAAACAAAATATTGTTAAGGCAATAGTATTCGATAATATCGTTTCTAGAATATGCTGTTACATGCGACTGAGTAAATTTTTCCTGTCTTCGACAAATTTTCGATATGAATTTTACTATTAAAATCATTTTCGAATTCGTTGAAAGGCATAAAGAATTGGCGCAAAAATATCTACAACAAAATTAAACTCAAAAATGTTTGCGCCAAAGCGTGAAAAGCGGCGAAAAGTATTTCTTACAATTTCCTACACAATAAAAAGCCTTATCACAACGTTCGTAAATGCCTTGTACGTCAGCAACCACAAAGAGCTGCTTAAAGGCCGTTTACAATAAAGTGAGAACTTTTGAAATCAAGCTTAGATAAAGTCACGGTTCCTAATTGCATATATTTCAATGGGGGCACCGAGTGCCATGCGCCCAGTAAAGTTGGTAACGATGGAGAGAAAGTAGTTCCATGGTTTAACGTCGAATTAAAAATATTAGGCAAACATTTGCGATAACTTAAATGATTTATTTCACTTTCTGTATGTTTTAATGCATGCGAGTGTAAGAATCAGCAGATTTGTTAAATACTTATTTTTCTAATAATTTNTCACTTTCTGTATGTTTTAATGCATGCGAGTGTAAGAATCAGCAGATTTGTTAAATACTTATTTTTCTAATAATTTGTTTGTTTCACTTGACCGACTCATGAATAAAGTTATGAGTCCCGTTGAAGTGTTAATTTTACAAAAGGCGGTATAATACACAACGTGCATACAAGTATATTTTAAGCAGGGCTTTCAAAAGTGCTCAGTTTACCGTTTACAGCCTATACATGAGCTGGTTACACAAAACCCATACCTACTTGTAATTACAAGCATACAAATATTGCCTTATACGCAGATTAAAGAGGCGAGACAAAGTTGAAATACTAATATTTATGGCGCTGAACTTCGCGTGTTCTAAACTGAAGAAGGTAAATACAACGCAGTGTATGCCTTTCAGCGAGTTACGTTTGTGACACGTCATCGTACAACCTAAATGTAAGTTCTATTTCTGTAAATAAGCCATCGCCTTTCTTTGCATAGTATTTTGGGACAAGCTATTGTCTATCTTCGTTTATCTGACCTCGAGATCACGTGTTTACCATTCGTCCGAGAGAAAAAAAAACCCACACACTTGTAGGCCTATGTGGACATTCTTGGTTACCTCCATCGCTTCCAAGGACATTTTACAGTAGTTTCCATCAATCTTCATATCACTGGAAACATTGTAAATCATATATGATCACCTTATTTCCTGAATCACGCTTCATATCCTGAATAGCATATTTCACATCACATGATCATCATTGCTAATAACATTACACATGCTAAGTTACTAATGTTACGGGAGGTTTCAAATCCTCATGGTGTATTCATTCCTGTCAAACATTCTGTACATAGTTATCAATTCTTTTGGTTGTAAGTTAGAAAGACCGATAAGAGCAGTATAAAGTCCCAAAGGGCGAATATATAAATATGTAGATGTTGTAAAGTTTTACATTCCTTAGTTATATTGTAATTAATTCACTACGTTTTAATAGTTATCTCGTAAATTAATTGAAAGGTAACTTGTATACATTCTGACCACCTTAATTTGTTACAGTACAGTCTTATTTTGTATTGTTTTTGTATATATTTCCTGCATTTAATATTTTAATGTTAACATAATTATTTCTACTATAATTTATTAATTTAAGACAGTTTGTAAAGAGCTCTTAAAGACGGCTGAAGACAAATATTGCACATCAAGAGCCTAATTTCAATTAAATAAATTATGTTCTGATCAATAAATTCCCCCCTTCCAAAAAAGCCCCCACAACCCTGGCAAATTTTTTGTTAATTTCTATAGCGAACAAAAAAAACTCTTGTTTAAAAAGAGTGGCTTTTCTAAATATAATACTTTTTTCTCCAATGTTTTTCTTTCACTGATATCAACATAGTTCTTTTTCTAAAAATGTACATGAATAATACGTATATTAAAATTGCTCAACGTCACGCGTAATATTATAGAAAAATAGGTAGGCTATTTTCAAACGCACTATAGGGTCATCGCAGAGAAAATACGATTATCATGTTTCATGGGCGCCCCAAAATTTATTGAAGGATTTGAATCATAATTTAAAGAACAGTTTAAGCATTTGTTCCATATTGATCTCCTGTCACTAGAGCCATATTTTCAGTGAGTTGTGTATTAGATTATTACCTCCCCAAAAAGCCGTAATTACGAGCTGAAAGCAAAATATTTCCACAATACCAACAATACAGCAGTGAATACCGTATGTTAACATGAAAAGAGAGAGAGAGAGAGAGGCATTGGTTCAACTGTTTAATGTGTTTTCGCCGTCAGCAGCCAGATATGTCAAATGTCTGGACAAAGCAAATGCATCCACGTTTTAATTATTATTTAAGTCAGTGTGGACTGAGCAGTCATATGCATTCTTTGTTCCACAATAATGCTAGAATTTATCTCCCAGGCAAATTATCTTTGAAATAAAAGCGCATAGTACTTATTATCTTACTGTAGTTGTGTGCGTGGCTATGTGTGCGTGAGCGTATCTTATCAAGAAACTAGAATTTTGAGAGTATTAGTCCAAATTGGTTACAAAATACTAGGGCATTAGGTATACCTTAAATCACATATTTTAAAATCACCGGCTGACTATGAAAATAAACAACTCTACGACGAAAATATTTTATACGTTATACATTTGTAGCAGTAGTTTCTATTATTCGGCCAACTAACAGATTGTGCTGGAAACCGTTTCACCGTTCCTTGCTTTACTGGTCTCAACAAAATTTAAAACAACACATTATGGTATTACTTATTTTTAAAAATAGAAATTTTTGTGTCAGTAAGTTAAGAAGCGCTACCATTACACCTCTCAGTAATTTTACGATAAATATAAAAAAAAATTAAACCATCAAACAATTAAAAATTTTTACTTAAAAACATTTTATATTTGATTTCATACACTTAATGCCATAAAAATTTCTGCAACAAGCGTAAACCGTTGGGTTTAAATTAAATTTTACTATTTTGCGATGCTATAGACAAAAGGAAGACGTAATTATGATATCATTGTATCAGGACAACGTTACGCTCACCTGCCACAGAAGAAGGACACATCTAGTACCTCGTCGGACTACCTTGGGTCTGGCTGCATGCGTCTATAAATTCGGGCTTGCAACCAAACAAACGACGTAAGTTATCATTTGGTGCATTTTCCCCTTATTGTTACAAATGATGCTTCAAATTACAAACACTTCTGCATGAAAGAAGCCGGCGGCATTCGACTGAACCCACAAATGGTTGATGGGCGACAAATCCGGTGACCGGGTAGGCCACGTCAGTGCTGAAAAATGACGCCAACAATCGTGGAAAACCAGACCTGGGTGCGAACGAACTTTATTTGACTGGGAACTGGCCCCAGAACACTTCCCCACACAATGTAGTACAAACATCAGACCACAGTATGTCGTTAATGTACCGCTGTGCATTCAACGACTCTCGTTCAACACCAGTAGCGAACGAATGCGAATAGGCACCATGTGTGCCGTTGCTATCAAATAAAGCAAAAATTGTGGCTCTCGTGTATGTGGTCCCCCAAACTCTATGATGGTAATCTGTTCCAAAAAAAAATTGATTCGTCGCTAAAGACAATACGTTAGCAATTCGTACGCATTCCACGTTGCCCTTCGCCGAAACCATTGCTAATAACGGTGATAATGTTCACGTGATAATGGCAGAAGATGTAAAGGTCGTCGTGATAGCGGTGTTGCCTACACTGAGTGTCTGGAAATGCTTCTGGCAGACATGTGATCATCTAGCAAAACTGCTGTACGTCGCTGAATTGTGGACAAGGAAACAGCGGAGGTTTGAAAACTGAATTTCTTTTCCTGATGATCTGTCGGAGTTATATAGAACTGGTCCACTCTGCGTGGGCAAATTCACCAGTAGCACTATCCGAAAGTGAAGTCTGAATTGCCGAAGTGATGATATTTCGGAATGCCGTCTCCCTTGCATCTTGCGGCCCTGCAATCAAACCTCTCTCAAACTCCATCATATGTGCCTGATGCTACTCCCTACGTTTTCTCGGCAAATCTATCACACATTCATCCACAACTTGACAAGTTTCGTGAGTGTGACATCACACACGCGCTGTTCTGATTTCTGTTTATATACGCCACACCAAGATCAAAGGCAACGCGCCCGAATAACGGATATACATGTGCCATTGTATATCATTCATTAGTGTATTTATTTACCAACTTTCGCGGCTGTCAAATAACTCTCACAGAGTGCATACATCGTTATCGCAATGAGTGCACAAACATATTTCGATATCATGAAAATTCAGTACGTTAAAATGGAAGTTGGATTTTAAATGCTTTCACTTCGCCTGCATATTTTAATATTTATCTAGAGAAATTAAACACATTTGTCTAGAGAAATTTAAACATTTGTCTACAAAATTATTGGGAAATTTACTTGTATACTATTTTTCAATGAAAAATATACAATGCGGGAAATTTTGGGGATGAGAAATATATAGCTAGTTAGTGAAATGTTTGACGTGTTACCTTGTAAATTTGGTTCTAAATGATGCTCGGGGCATAAAAAGGTCTGCGAATTCAGTTGCAAAAGATTTCTTTTAAATTGGGATTGTTCTTAAGGAAAATATATGTCCATCATAGTTTTATATTTTTTGCCATACATTGTTTGGATTCATTATTGAAATTTAACTGTGTTAGAAAATCGGAAATCTTCAAAAGATTTTCAAAAACTATTGATGTTAGACTTTTCGTACTGTTGTCACATTTGTAATCGTTTTCAGAAAGTAATACGGAATTTACTCTTACTGACTTCACATTACAAACTAACAACAGCAATATACCAGAGAAAACCCCATACGATCTACCAAAGCATACCATGTGTTGGTAACTCCAGCTATAGTCCATTTGCCATTACTTTAAACATTTCTGAAGTCCTTCTAAAGTTCTACTTCCAGCATATTCCTCCACCTCATGCAAACAAAGCTTAACCTAATCTACAAAATTACGCCAGAGGGACTACGCATCGCATTCTTGCGCACTCAAGTGTAATAATATTTTGCATAACAACTTACTAGCCATTACGAACACACCTTTTTCTCACTGGTGTATTCTTCCTAATTATAATTTAAATATTATAATGTATGAATAAAATATGAATAAAAGTTCAATTTAACAAAAAATAAGGTGCTTTAATCTTAACACAACTATAAAACGGTTGTGAAACATGGCATGTTTAGGAAACAACCAATCACGTCATAGATGGGGTGATTTTTCAAAGGTTTGATTCAAAAAGTGTGAAGAAACGGCGAATGGACAAAACCTTTTTTAAAAATTAAAAAATAAATAAAATTGAAGAAATTTCANACGCCACACCAAGATCAAAGGCAACGCGCCCGAATAACGGATATACATGTGCCATTGTATATCATTCATTAGTGTAATTATTTACCAACTTTCGCGGCTGTCAAATAACTCTCACAGAGTGCATACATCGTTATCGCAATGAGTGCACAAACATATTTCGATATCATGAAAATTCAGTACGTTAAAATGGAAGTTGGATTTAAAATGCTTTCACTTCGCCTGCATATTTTAATATTTATCTAGAGAAATTAAACACATTTTTCTAGAGAAATTTAAACATTTGTCTACAAAATTATTGGGAAATTTACTTGTATACTATTTTTCAATGAAAAATATACAATGCGGGAAATTTTGGATGAGAAATACATAGCTAGTTAGTGAAATGTTTGACGTGTTACCTTGTAAATTTGGTTCTAAATGATGCTCGGGGCATAAAAAGGTCTGCGAATTCAGTTGCAAATGATTTCTTTTAAATTGGGATTGTTCTTAAGGAAAATATATGTCCATCATAGTTTTATATTTTTTGCCATACATTTTTTGGATTCATTATTGAAATTTAACTCTGTTAGAAAATCGGAAATCTTCAAAAGATTTTCAAAAACTATTGATGTTAGACTTTTCGTACTGTTGTCGCATTTGTAATCGTTTTCAGAAAGTAATACGGAATTTACTCTTACTGACTTCACATTACAAACTAACAACAGCAATATACCAGAGAAAACCCCATACGATCTACCAAAGCATACCATGTGTTGGTAACTCCAGCTATAGTCCATTTGCCATTACTTTAAACATTTCTGAAGTCCTTCTAAAGTTCTACTTCCAGCATATTCCTCCACCTCATGCAAACAAAGCTTAACCTAATCTACAAAATTACGCCAGAGGGACTACGCATCGCATTCTTGCGCACTCAAGTGTAATAATATTTTGCATAACAACTTACTAGCCATTACGAACACACCTTTTTCTCACTGGTGTATTCTTCCTAATTATAATTTAAATATTATAATGTATGAATAAAATATGAGTAAAAGTTCAATTTAACAAAAAATAAGGTGCTTTAATCTTAACACAACTATAAAACGGTTGTGAAACATGGCATGTCTAGGAAACAACCAATCACGTTATACATGGGGTGATTTTTCAAAGGTTTGATTCGAAAAGTGTGAAGAAACGGCGAATGGACAAAACCTTTTTTAAAAATTAAAAAATAAATAAAATTGAAGAAATTTCANGAAAAGTGTGAAGAAACGGCGAATGGACAAAACCTTTTTTAAAAATTAAAAAATAAATAAAATTGAAGAAATTTCAGGAAACTATGCTGAAGTTTTTTCGCTATCTCTCTGCTTCTTTCCAAGTGTGAGCTGTGGGTCAGGGCGATGGTTAGGTTGGTAAGATCAATTTTAAAAGTTAGGAAACCAAACATTTTCGCCACTAGGTAAGCGCTAGTGTCTGCAATGTAAGTATCAGATTTTCACTATTTTGTACGTTAAAAACAGGATGATTGTAATAGACATAAATGAAATACAAAATAACTTCGTAACGAAGTAAAATCTTTCTGTTTTATTATTCATGTAGCTTAAAATATTAATTAAAAGTTACCATACATTGGGCACCTGGCGGCGGAAATTTTTCCGATGCCAAACTCTCCCATAAGAAATCTCGTTTCGTTCCTAGCCTGAGTAGATAGAACCTTGGTGAGGGCGGAATAAGGCGCGTGATCTGGCAGACGTGCAGAGCGCAGCAGGCTCGCTGCTATATTTCAGACGGCCGTCACCGAGCCCAGCGGACTGCGTAATTGCGGGCGCTCGCGTCAGCGCGCTATCTGGTCGTTGCGTTGCGAACCAGCCAACCATCCCGCCCCCGCCAACACTAGGTGGGTTTGCTGCTGCGGTGAAGGGATGTCTCACGCCGTCCCCGCATGACACGTCCTCGACCCGCCAAACACTCCAGCGCCGACGCCATTGTGTGGACCCTCGTGCTGACGTCAGCCCGCCTGTTTCCCCTGCGTCCTTGGTAAACACCAAGTCTTTTCACGGTTAACTCAGCACTTTGTTAGCCCTGATGAGCATCTGCTTTTATTCTCAGTCTGTATCCTTCCGCCGTGTGTAAAATTAACATTAGTGTGGGCTTGATCACATTATCGATGCGCCACTCAAGTGAAACCGTGGAATTGTAAGGAATGAAAGTGTGTTCCTAATGTGTATATAACAGAAACACTAACTTCATTCACTTAATATGCTATAGGTTTAAACGTTACATTCACATACAACTTCAATTATTAAGAACTATTTCTGTTAATTCGCTATCAACTGAATTGGTAGCATGCGTGCCAATGTGCACTGTAGTATAGTATATGTATTTATGGGCAGCGAATTTTCAAAAGTTTGTTTCAAAAGTGCTCACTTTACTGTGAACAGCCTCTACGTGATAAAACGAGGCGCACAACGTATTGGCTGCTCGCCTTCAGCTGAACACTTGTTTAGGATCTACGTTTCCGTAAATTTCGTATCCTTCCGCCATACGTAAAATAATCATACACTTAAGGTGAGGTAGANTCGGTTCACGACTGGAAGAAACTTTTGAAAATAAACCTTTGAAAAAACACCCTAGCCGTTAGCTACATGCATATAATATTACAAACAACGGCGAGCGGGGATACAGTTATGCCGTTAGGTTGCCAGCACAAAGAGAGGAAATACTTTCAAAGTTTTAACGTAATTGTTAATTTATCGCTTACAAATGGGTGTCGAAAAGACTTGTATCTTATTATGCCAATTATTAATGACGTAATGCTAACGTATTTAGATTTAAACGTTCCTTGCATAGTCACGTGATCACGCTCAAGGTGAAAGTAACGCGGCCATTTGTTTACTAACCTTCGTTTCATGTGTTGTTGACACACGTGCCAGAGAATTTGTGCGATTATCTCGTTTAACCGATAACAATTAATTTATTTGTCTTGTTTTACTAATATCCGCTCTTTATTATTTGGTTTTTAATAACGTATGATTTTAATTTGTGCTCACTTTCTCGTTTTACTGATGTGTTTCGTTCACGTGTCTTTCCATTGCCACTCTATTCTAACGTTGCAGTATTTGCACATAAGAATTGTTTTCACATTGTCGAAGACGTAGAATCCTTGACTCGCAAACTCTGCCGTCCTGTCGAAAACCGTTACAACCATTTTTAAGTAATGTTTTACAATTGCGCGAAACATCCGACTCAGTCACCACTACGCCATTTTAACGTCTGTAGCAATTTTGATCAATACTGATGATCTTGCCTTCGATGTACGGGAATTTATCGAATGTCACTAACAATCGATTGTAAATATACAACAACTATCGATTCATCAAAATACTCGCATTTTGGGTTTATAGAATGAAATGTTTTTCGCAGGCATCGCATATTCTTTTGTGTGAAATTCTCAAGATTAAAAACTTTACGCTTGTGGAATATCCATTAATAATATATACATGACTTTTATAATGGGTGCGTGCATGTACGAACACATGTACACACACACAGTGGAATGTAAACATTGCCATGTGACTGCCACATGGCAAAGGTTTGTTTACCTTTGGCGGAAGGATACGAAATGGGCTTGAAAGTAAATCTTTAGCAGGGCTTCAAGAAATTCGCTTCCAGTCGTGAACCGACTATAAGCGAACAGGGTTCGATTCCCGGCGGGGTCGCTGGTTGGCGGGTTTTCTCGGGGATCTCCCGTTTATTCCGCCCTTACATNGACAGGGTTCGATTCCCGGCGGGGTCGCTGGTTGGCGGGTTTTCTCGGGGATCTCCCGTTTATTCCGCCCTTACATTCCGGCGCTGCTCCATAAGCATTTCGTTTCACCCTCATCGACTCTCAAAACCTCGATGTTAAAAGCCCTTTAAATCTCTCCATGTGGTCGACAGCGATGAATGTGTTTGTTTTGTTCCTTTTTAATATTCACCTCATCCACGCTTCGATATGAATAAAAGTATTTGACCACTTGAATGTATTCCAGTTGCATTAAAACTAGGTCATAGGAAGTGTGCGAACATTTCATAGCATTTGTAGACATGGGCAGAAGTATTCGTACGGTAGCCAGTACAAAGAGAACAAATATATTTCACGAGCTCAAGTAACAAATACGCACAATTGCACCTCGCAGATATAAATGTAATAAATTAAAGTCACGTGTAAATAGATATAGCGTTCCTTAGGAAATAAAAATATAGTCTTCCTCGCTGGAGACATTTTAAACCGGGCGCAAGCATGCGTACACAAATACAAAATCACATTTCCAAAACAAAACTAACACCTCTTTCCTTTTCTCAGTATGAATACTTTGTATGCCTGCCTCTTCTGTGAAAGAGCTCCCTAAACAGTTTGGGAATCGAATACACAAGCTTACTGGTTGTTTCCACATCAATGTGGATGTCCTTTAGTTACGATTTACTTGAAATATGATGTTTACTTGCCCTTGTCCCTGGCTCACTTCACAGATTCTTAATCGGACTGAGATCTGGAGACTGTGCTAGAGTTTTCTGGGTGTGTGGTGCATTACTANCTCACTTCACAGATTCTTAATCGGACTGAGATCTGGAGACTGTGCTAGAGTTTTCTGGGTGTGTGGTGCATTACTAAGCAACCTGAGCCGTACAATTTATGCCGTACATTGGGATAGTTACCTTGATGCGAACCATGTTAACCTGTTCCTTTGATTCGCCTTGCTTGTGTNATTTATGCCGTACATTGGGATAGTTACCTTGATGCGAACCATGTTAACCTGTTCCTTTGATTCGCCTTGCTTGTGTAGCTTCTCTCTTTGTGCCCTGGCTCTACACTGGAGAGCCAAAAAAACTGGTATAGGCTTGCGTATGCAAATAACAGACGTATGGAACCAATCAGAGTAACGCGATGCGGTCGGCAGCGCCTATATAAGACAACNTGCGTATGCAAATAACAGACGTATGGAACCAATCAGAGTAACGCGATGCGGTCGGCAGCGCCTATATAAGACAACAGCCGTCTGGCAAAGTTTCTAGATCGGTTACTACTGCTACAATGGCAGGTTATCAATATTTAAGTGAGTTTGAACGTGGTGTTAATAGTCGGCGCACGAGAGATGGGACATAGCATCCGCGAGGTAGCGATAACATTCGGATGTTCGGGTATGACCATTTCAAGAGTGTACCGTGAATATCGGGAATCCGGTAAAACATCAAATCTTCAACATCGCTGAGGCCGGAAAAAGATCGTGAGTTCAAGGGACAAACGACGACTGACGAGATCATTAAACGCCACAGATGTGCAACCCTTTCTCAAATTCGCAAAGATTTCAATGCTGGGGCATCAACAAGTGCCAGCGTGCGAACTATTCAACAGACCATCATTGNCCCTGAAGCCGGAAAAAGATCGTGAGTTCAAGGGGACAAACTACGACTGACGAGATCATTAAACGCCACAGATGTGCAACCCTTTCTCAAATTCGCAAAGATTTCAATGCTGGGGCATCAACAAGTGCCAGCGTGCGAACTATTCAACAGACCATCATTGATATGGGCTTTCGGATCCCAAGGCCCACTCGTGTACCGTTGTCGACTGTACGACACAAAGCTTTACGCCTCGCCTGGGCCCGCTAACACCACCATTGGACTGTTGATGACTGGAATGAGTGGCGTAAATGTACATAATTGTGAATACGGTACCTTGTATTCCATACATAAGCAGTTCCATTACTCATATCATTGTCTATGCATTAATATTACACGTACTTAGAAAACCAAATTAATGTAGTCTTCATGGGAAATAAACAATCTTCGTACGTTTGGAAGCACCACAAAGCGCCTACATATAACATTCGATTGCATTTGTACCCCTGCCCCCTTGCGAGTTGTTTTGCCTGCCATTTACAATTTTCTGTTAGCACTTTAGGTAATGGGTGGATATGAACTTATGCTTTCTTTCTTATCTTATGCTATAGACATTTTTATGNTACCTTGTATTCCATACATAAGCAGTTCCATTACTCATATCATTGTCTATGCATTAATATTACACGTACTTAGAAACCTAAATTAATGTAGTCTTCATGGGAAATAAACAATCTTCGTACGTTTGGAAGCACCACAAAGCGCCTACATATAACATTCGATTGCATTTGTACCCCTGCCCCCTTGCGAGTTGTTTTGCCTGCCATTTACAATTTCCTGTTAGCACTTTAGGTAATGGGTGGATATGAACTTATGCTTTCTTTCTTATCTTATGCTATAGACATTTTTATGNCCTGTTAGCACTTTAGGTAATGGGTGGATATGAACTTATGCTTTCTTTCTTATCTTATGCTATAGACATTTTTATGCCTTCTGTTGTGCCCATGGCTATAACAGAAGGCATCAGAAATTGGGTATCGTGTGGTGCCGGCTTAAGTGACTCACGCCTCTCGCAGAATTTAGGTACCGGAAGCTTCATGAAACCCTTTTTAAATATCGGAAGAAATACTGTTTTGAAAATATGATATACTACATACAGCTAGTATATTACTAACATATTAAAATTTACACAAAGAGGAGAAATACCCACGATGAACGAATCGAAATTAAATTTGCTGTATGAATTAACACTCCTCGTTATGAAGATAATCTCACATGTTATAAAATATATTTCGTTCGTATAGTATAATCGTGCAAACCAAATGAGTGGTCGTTAACGAAAAGAGTATTTATTCATTCAACAAAACACGGGGCACATAGAATATAACAACTTTTAAGTAAATTATAATTTTGTAAATATGCCACAAAGTTAACACACAAGGATGCCCTACTGTCAGAAATAATTCAAATTGTTACATATTGTTCGTAAATTGTTATCATTATCAATTTGTAGTCTAGGAGATGGCAAACATTCCATAATACATTAAATAATTTTGACACAGTGAAGATATTTACAAATAGTTTCCGTTCTTCTTGGTAACAAATGTACACTATGCACATATAAATTATTTGATTCGACTGCATTTACAACACACCAGCGCACTTTAATTTAGCTTAAACTGCGAAGTCTGAACTAAAGCTGGTTTTACAAACGAAAATTCAGGCGTTTTGATTATGCGTTAAGACGTGTGCAGAAGAAACGAAAGTGTGATACCTCATGTATTGGTTTCCAATGGAATCTAGGTCGTGTGCGTTTTTGGAATTTCCTTAAGAGTTGAAATAAATAGTTATATTTTATATCTTACGTGAAACACGTGAGGCGAAGACCATTCAGAACACAGTAGAAGGTGTTGTTGGCGGGAAAGGTTATTAACAGTAATGTAAGTATAAACAATATTAAAATATCGTGTATGTGGACATGTTAACGATTACATTTGTTCACAAAAATAAGCTTATCTGATAGAAAATGCTGGCTTTGAGGTATTATCTGCTTAAATATGGTTGTGATATACAAAGTTAAGTTAGGAACAAAGGCAAACATAACAGGCTTGCTGACTGTTTCCATTGGTTAGANAAGTTAAGTTAGGAACAAAGGCAAACATAACAGGCTTGCTGACTGTTTCCATTGGTTAGAATTCAGAATTAAAATATTATTGGAAACTGCAAATACAGAAGACACGTATGACAAATAAGCACATACTTCATAATTCTTAACGCATATTTTTTATTGTAAAATTAGCTTAACTATTAGCGATTGGCACCGAGTCACTNGAATTCAGAATTAAAATATTATTGGAAACTGCAAATACAGAAGACACGTATGACAAATAAGCACATACTTCATAATTTTTAACGCATATTTTTTTATTGTAAAATTAGCTTAACTATTAGCGATTGGCATTCAACCTATGTTTAGTGTAGAAATAGTTATATTTTGTAATGTAGCCTGAAGTAGAATATTTCGACTCTCTTTGTTATGTCTGGGTTTTATGCTCGGTAGTGTTATTATAACTGATAATAACTTCAGTGTCAACTTTCAGTGTAGACTCGTGTAACACTCGTGTAACTGTAGACACAAATAGCTGCCGGTTTTTCAGACAATAACCACTAATGCCGATAATTATTGTAAACATGGATCTCACACAGACGAAAATTGTATTGTCGCTTTAAAAAAACATATGTTAGAGTTCAGCCTTATATATGATCACCAATGTACTTTTCCCGCACTATGCATAAGGTTTTCCGCTTAATGAGATGCACACTCATACAGCGTTCGTATTCGTCTAAGTACGTAAATGTTGTACGTGTCTCGGGAAATGACATACGCACGTACACGGGGAAACGAATATGTGTACGTCTCGCGCCCTTGCAGCCCATAGGCTACCATTTTGAAAAGCGATTTATATATAGTTCATAATTGTTATTCTTAATAATTATTTTTCTAAAAAGTGGTATAGAGGTATTATCTTTCTAAAAAAAACCACTGAGAAAATTTCTTAACAATGTATAACATTTAATGATCTAGAAAAGCCAAGATAAACATAACCAGTTTCCTTCATGATTTTTTATAAACCTTGCGTGGCAATGAGTTTAAAGTTAATATGCGGGGCAGTGAGAACACTGCCAATTTTCTACAAGGCAAGGCATGGATAAGTGTGAAATTTAAATCAAAATTCAAAAATTCAGTTTTATTAATTCCATTATTAGTGTTAAAATAAAATTTACTTCCAGTTTTACCAGTTTTAATAATAAATTATAGATAACGGCGTTTACTGCGTCAAATACTTATTCATCCCTTTCTTGAAACAATGTGTATGATTGATTATTGGCAGCACTTTCATTGCCATGCACTTTTCAGCTACAGCTCCTAATGGGTTGGCAATTTATCTTGTATGCTCCTACGTTCCNACACTGCCAATTTTCTACAAGGCAAGGCATGGATAAGTGTGAAATTTAAATCAAAATTCAAAAATTCAGTTTTATTCATTCCATTATTAGTGTTAAAATAAAATTTACTTCCAGTTTTACCAGTTTTAATAATAAATTATAGATAACGGCGTTTACTGCGTCAAATACTTATTCATCCCTTTCTTGAAACAATGTATATGATTGATTATTGGCAACACTTTCATTGCCATGCACTTTTCAGCTACAGCTCCTAATGGGTTGGCAATTTATCTTGTATGCTCCTACGTTCCAGCATAGATTCGGTATTTGTTTTCAACCAAAACGGTTGTTCAGAATCTTATGAACTGGCTAGTTGTAACGAATACAAATAAGTATTCCTATCGGAATGTGTCACGTATCGAGCCGAGTGGAGTGTGCTTATATACACAATTGCATTCCTAGGTTCGGACACAGCCTTAATGACACTTGAACCGACAAATTTAACGTACTGATTATTTGTACGAACAGTCACCTTTGTAGTAGAACACAACCTCAAACTGTAAACACTGAGTCACATTGTAGACCTTCGTGCGTCTAACATAAATTTCTCGACTAGTGAACAATCATTTCCTGTCAATTTCCTTTCACATAAGAACGGAATTAAAACGCTACTATGATGTATGACATCACTCATGATTAATATCTTATTTGTAATTGTAAGTGCCAACAGTACTCGTATTTTATCACGATCACTTAAACTATAGTAAAATAACAAATTAGAATTTTAAAAAATGGCCGTTATATATTTTTGATAATTAATTTTCGCAGAGGTAAATCAAACCAAATAGTAGTTGATATGGCTGCAAATTTCAGCAAATACAGAACTCTACGGCATAAACTAAAAACATACCATGGTCGCCACTAGTAAATCACGAGTTGGGTATTCACAGCTGCAACGAAAACTGATAACTCGCGTGAGACAGGCTCACCTTTCGCAGAACGTGAACGAAAACGTGGGTGAGCCAAGGCCAGGGTGTTGACCTGCTTTTTTCCGGCTGCGGCACTNTGTAATTGTAAGTGCCAACAGTACTCGTATTTTATCACGATCACTTAAACTATAGTAAAATAACAAATTAGAATTTAAAAAAATGGCCGTTATATATTTTTGATAATTAATTTTCGCAGAGGTAAATCAAACCAAATAGTAGTTGATATGGCTGCAAATTTCAGCAAATACAGAACTCTACGGCATAAACGAAAAACATACCATGGTCGCCACTAGTAAATCACGAGTTGGGTATTCACAGCTGCAACGAAAACTGATAACTCGCGTGAGACAGGCTCACATTTCGCAGAACGTGAACGAAAACGTGGGTGAGCCAAGGCCAGGGTGTTGACCTGCTTTTTTCCGGCTGCGGCACTNATTTCGCAGAACGTGAACGAAAACGTGGGTGAGCCAAGGCCAGGGTGTTGACCTGCTTTTTTCCGGCTGCGGCACTGGCAACACCGCACGGGTGGTGAGGTATTTCGCTTGTTACGTCGCCTGCTGCATGTTACCTCCCAGTCGAGAACACTAGCGCTCCTCTGATTCAACCCAAGAACTAACAAAAAAAACTGGTGAGACTTTTTTCTATCCCATGGTCACTCTAGTGTGTGTACCTTTACTCAATGGCTGTACTTCCGTTCAATGATTTTAAAGAGACAAAACGTGACGCGTAAACATACTGTGGTTCGACTGGCGATATCACAATCTTTTCCAATCCGTACATTCTTCCACAGAAGCAGATTGAAAATAATATACGGATAAAAATGAGTTGTCATTTGAAGTCCCTTTTATCAAATTACAGTCTATTATATTTATGCAACGAATTGTGAAGTGAGTGAAAGGAGGTTGTCTCTTCGAAGAAGCTGCCAGTTACTTCAAGCGGCGCGAGGTAGCCAAGAAATGCTCTAATGAGAACTGACAAGACAGAGAGTGAGTTGTGGTTTTTAATATCGTGGCACTGCGCACGAAATCGTGAGAGATGTGTTAGCGTGCTCCATTGTGCACACTGGAGTAGGGCATGCAAACAAGTCTGCGAAAGCGAAACTTTCAACACGACGTCTTTATACCTACGATAACGAAAAAAATAATAAGAAGAACAATGTATTCCTTGTACCGAGCTGAACACCACAAGTGTGCGCAAAGAAAGGGAGAATGAAGAAACGCCTTCTGGACGTAATACAGAGAGCGCGAACATTTCAAAGATGTCGATCGATCGAGGCTCGAAGTCCAAGTCATTACGTGGGTTGGTCTTACTCCATCACCGGTTCGGTATTCTCGCCACATATGAGTGCGAAACCTTTCCCGTTACATCAATTGGCCAAGGACAATATTTTAATATTTTATTGCAGTTAACATACTCTTGCTTATTGTCGTCAACGTAAAAACTATTATAATATTTTATCAGCACTTAATTATGAAGAGTACTATCGTAAATAATATTTCCCCGATACATTCCTTTAGCATAATATCTAGCGCAGCGGTGAAATGTATAAATGCATTGTTTGATTAACGTCTTGAGATAAATGCACCACTTTGCAAAAAAAAAGTTGCTCAAAGTTGGCGTTAACTGTTCTCTGGCACTGCCTTTCTTGGTTTTTTTCTGTTTTGGCTATGAAAAATCCGTAGATTTAAAAATAATGTTTTGGGTTAATTTATGACACACGAGATCTTACTACGACGCCGAAATTAATCACTACGTTTAAGGCTACATATACGAAGCAAAGTATTCGTTCCTGATTTCATCCATTTTTGATACATTTTAATAAAAGTATGCGCGAATACATTTCCTTATGTCTTCAGAAACACTTCGCACAATTTTTAGTGGCACCTGTTGTGTCTCCGTTGCTGCACGGACTGGACTGTCTTTGGNTCTTCAGAAACACTTCGCACAATTTTTAGTGGCACCTGTTGTGTCTCCGTTGCTGCACGGACTGGACTGTCTTTGGATATTTCTATTATCTCATACTTCCTGAAAATCCTGCAATTTTCGAAGAGCAAATACCAAAAAAATTAAATTCGTTTTGTTAACCACATGTTTTAAGCAAAGGATGGTTTAAACAAAAATGCGACCGTTATTCGCGACTGTCTGTTTCTAGCGATTTCCAAANTCTTCAGAAACACTTCGCACAATTTTTAGTGGCACCTGTTGTGTCTCCGTTGCTGCACGGACTGGACTGTCTTTGGTTATTTCTATTATCTCATACTTCCTGAAAATCCTGCAATTTTCGAAGAGCAAATACCAAAAAAATTAAATTCGTTTTGTTAACCATATGTTTTAAGCAAAGGATGGTTTAAACAAAAATGCGACCGTTATTCGCGACTGTCTGTTTCTAGCGATTTCCAAAATTTATTCCAATTGGAAACTAAGGGCACGAAAATGATGTTGGTTCTTTGAATGGCTTTTGCAATGGGTGTGAGTGATTGAGTGAAAAATTGTTTTGAACTTACGTCATAGCAGAGCGTTTCCCTAAGTCGCAGGAATTGGTTGAAGAGGTTCGCAAATAATTTTAGAGATGGTTGACGTATATTGGTATATCGTTCAGCGAGCATATTACAAGATAGGACAGCATTCTTCCTACATTCGCCACACACCATGAGCATGTCAGATTAGTAAATGCCATCTTCTGGCATATACTACGGCTAATTAGTATGAACTATCACAAAGTACTAACAAGTAGGTCCCAATGCTATCAGTGTAGAAAAAACATAACCTTAAATACACACACAAACACAGTATTCTAGTAACAAAGAAATTAAATGAAGCAGATAACTGCTGGTATTTAAAAGTGTCATATTTCCATAGTTTGCACACTACTTGCACTGCAATCCTGCATAAACACAATTGACATTTTCATTTACTCTAGTTTTGGTTTCTTGATGCGAATAGGCATTGTTCCATTTGAAGAAATGTAACGTTCAAGAAATATACATTCTAATACTTGTTACAATCTCTGTCTGGGCTGCAATTATGAGCCCTTGTCTAAATCAAAATTCTGCGAAACATAGCGCATCAATATCACTTTTCATTTATGAAATATTTGCGGTGCAAGTTTTATATGGTTCATCCTATAAAGTAATAACTATGGTAACCTTGCATTGCTGTTCCAATAGTTCAGGAGACGTCTTTGTTGTAATATCAGTTACACTGAATAGAAAATTTGTGCTCTAAAAAACAACCGCGATTAATAAATCAGATAGAAATAAAAATCTTTTAAAATTAAATTCACTAAAAATATTTCTGCAGCGGCTTCGAGACTCGAACCCGCACTCTCCGTGTTAAGCCCCTGGCACAATTGGCTGTTGGTGTTGGTGGTTGTCGGTTGGTGTGTGACGTATTCCATTGCACAATATACGGTTGGCGCGTTGGTGTAAATAGTTTCGCGATCGAGCCACCAGGTAGCAGTAAATCTGTATAAATAAAAAGTAGTATTGTTTTCATTTTGTGAGATTTTGACTGGCTGAAATCAACCGTACTGTGGTAACGGTATAATTGAAAATGTTATGCGATAGAAATATACTGCATTGTACCAAAATGAAAATAAATAAAATATTGTACCTAACCAAAATATACATTTCAAAGGTTTTTATACATTGGGTTTTTAATATTGAAAACTTCTGGTCGCTTACGTATATCAATATTTTTATTTGCATTTTTTACACTCCTCCATTTCAACCTTTTCGCGTATTCTTGCCGTCACATGTCCAAACTACAAAACACTTTCCGATTGGTCGGTTGGTGGTAAATTATTTTCAACTTTCTACATGCCCAACTACCAACACCAACACTAACCACCAACCGCGAGTTGAAATGATTTTAGGACCAACCACTTAACCACCACCAACAACCACCAACACCAATGCCTATTGTGCCAGGGGCTTTACTCGTCCAACACTCTTCATCAAACGACCAATTTGCTTTATTATGTTCCGAATTACTTTCGGTAGGTAGGTAGGTAGGTTATAAGGTAGTAACATTGGCCAGAATATAATCGCATCACTAGGAGTATTTGAGGTTATTGATTTGGAGAATCACTATACACTGAATGACGGTAAACATCCGCAGGGGGGCCGTATATTTGATCAGTTGCAGTTCCGTTATTGCGAAATATATTTGTTTTTGAATGTTTGCGTCGGGACAACAGTTACGTACTGGAAACTACAATGAACGACACAAAACATTTAATATCTCTAAAACGTTATATTTTGGTACGAAGTAACATTTCTTTACAGTGAACAAAAGCAGTTAAGATAATATTTATTTATTTGCTATAAAGGAAAGTAATAATGCCATAAAACAAAAACCTTTAAAGAAAACATTTATTAACATAAAACCTATGTTTATCTAACCTCTTTGAATTAAAATAATATTGTGTTACCGTAAACAAAACAGCCTCAAATAAATGATTTTCTTTGAGGCTGTTTTGTTTACAGTAACACAATATTGCTTTAATTCAAAGAGAAGGTTAGAGAAACAGTTGTAGTTCATCGTAGTGACTTATAGGATAAAGATGACTTTTGCACAACTGTTTCATGAGTAGGATCCAAGATCCGTCCGCCATCTTGGATGACGTAACGAATTTTCCCGTTTCTCCCTTAAAAACATTCAAAATACCTAGAAATTCCCTCAAAATTTATTTTTTTCCTTAAAATTCCTCATTTATCCCTTAAAAAAGTTTATGGCCCAGAATATGCAAGAGCGAGCACCCAAAAGACAATTTTCGAGCAATCTTAAAAATTGCGGGGTCTCGCTTATTACCTTCGAACCTACATCCCCGCACCTCAACCCTAGTCAAGCTCGCATCACCACCTTCTCATCACCTCCCCCTACAAATTATGATAAGAAATCGCAAAAAAAATCTATAAAATCTAAGAGCATATAACGTTACCCTACACTACCCCTTGCTCAACCCAACAGCCTCACTCCACCCCGTTCCCACCCCTACCCTCTGGAAATTATTATAAAAAATAGAAACAATCTATCAAAAATTTAAAAAATCGAGTAACATATAACATTAAACACCCTTCCGTTGCTTAACCCTCCAACACCATCTACTCAACCCCTCTTACGCCCATATATATTTTGGAAATTCTTACGAAGTAAAAAAAATTGAAAAAAATTTCTAAAAATTGAGAAAC
This sequence comes from Clitarchus hookeri, assembly GCA_002778355.1. Taxonomy (NCBI): domain Eukaryota; kingdom Metazoa; phylum Arthropoda; class Insecta; order Phasmatodea; family Phasmatidae; genus Clitarchus; species Clitarchus hookeri. Next base: position 28,018 of record NQII01008566.1, on the reverse strand, counting down.
ATATAACGTTAACCTCGCACACACCCCACCACCCTAACCAACTACCCACCCCTTCACCAAATCCACCCAGCCACAAAAATTTCAGAAAAATATATTGTAAAAATCGAGGATCATTTTCGTTAACATCACACTCATCCCACCACACTCAACTCACCCCCTATCCACCCCAATACCTAGCAATTATTATAATATAAAATTAAAATTCTAAAAATCGAGGAAAATGTAATGTTACTACACATAAATGATTCCAACAACAGTGGGCTCGTGCAAAAAGAAAGGGGCGAAAACAGTGTCTTTGGATACAGCGCAAAACACGTCCACTTCGGGGGAATCCCTTATTTGGACATGCTTACAGAGTGGTTGTTTCCTCAGTTAGAGGGGGCGGCGAGGGACTTAATTTTCCAGCAGGATGGTGCGCCACCCCATTGGCACCTAGCTGTTCGCGGATATCTGAAAGAGACGTTGCCGCAACGCTGGATTGGTCGAGGAGCAGCTGGTGACCAGACTCTTCATCACTGGCCCCCCAAGAAGCCCGGATNCCATTGGCACCTAGCTGTTCGCGGATATCTGAAAGAGACGTTGCCGCAACGCTGGATTGGTCGAGGAGCAACTGGTGACCAGGCTCTTCATCACTGGCCCCCAAGAAGCCCGGATCTTACCCCGTGCGATTTTTTTCTATGGCGTACATAATGGATCAAGTTTTTCGTCCACCATTGCCGGCTAACATTGACGACCTCAAAACGAGAATTACGAACGCCATCCAAACCGTAACACCGGACATGCTGACAAGAGCGTGGAACGAGTTTGATTATTGCTTAGACGTCCGTCGTTCGGGCCGCTCGTGGTGGTCACATGGAACATTTATGAAGATATGGTAAACAAACTTCACTGTTCCACGATTCATTTGATTGGTCAATCAAGGTTGTAGGTTGTTTGGTTTTGATATTATAGACCTTCAAAGTTGGGGTCTTCTTTTATACTCATCCTGTATATTAACATTTGTAAGGTTGGCACACATTTTCTAGCGTTAAAGGCAAGCTTTAAATGAGTCGACTATATTCACAACTGCATTCTACTTACCGCCTGCCTATTGATCAACAACGCATCAGGCTCTCATTACTGACCTGCTAAGAGCCTATGTAATGCAGAATGGGTCGTGTTCCAAAGAAATGTTCTTTCGAATGTATCCGGGTGCAAAAATCAGTAGTTATACAAAAAAAAATATGTTCTTATTTGCAAAAAAAAACATGTAGTTAATTTTGTAAATTTTTTTTAAGTAAAATTCACATAAAATGCCGAAACAACGTAACTACACCCGGCTGTGTTTTGTTTTGTGTGGACGGATAAATATTCATACAAGTTTTGCCCGAGCTACATTCTGGAATAGTCTTCAGAGCGTTAATTATTCTGGTTTTGACTCGTCTGTATTAACTGTTTAATTACTGAGTTTTTGATTGTTTGGACGATTATGGACTTGCGCCATTGAAAATATTTCGTTCGTCTCAGAAAACTTACTAGGTATAATAAAGTAACTTAAGTTAAGAATTAACTTAGAGTAAAAAATTAATTTATTAATTAAATGGGAACGAGCCTGAGTTAGAACACACATAGGCAGGGGTAGTGAAATTTCGCGAAAAGATTTCAAGACAAGTTATATTTAAAAACACTGTAATGTCGTTTACCTATCTTGGTTGGCTGAATTACTTTTTAACACGTATTAACTGTCTACAGACGAATCACGTAGGAGCCGTGCCGATGTTGTCGAATCCTGAGTGGACCGGTAAAATATGAAAGCGCCTTCTCAGACAGCAACCAATGGCAATACACAAACTGCTGTTGGGTGCTTATAGTTTTAAATCTACCGTGTACTCGTATTTTTTTTTTCGCGAAAAATCACTAGCTCTATACATAGGCCTCTGTGTTGTGATAGCGTATGCCCATTATTGTTCAAACAATCAATTACCCCTATTGCAAGAATCATTCAAACAATCAAGAAAAGCAGTTCTTAAGCAGGGTTTTCAAGAATACTAAATTANATCATTCAAACAACATGCAGAATTTTTATTTGTTATTTGGCGTGACCAGGTGATTCATGTCTGTCTTTTAACGTATTCGAACCGATATTTTAATATTTCACTAGGTCTGTAAAATTGTAAATTTTCGGAGTTGTGGCTCACGGTTCATTTCGGCCTGTACATGCAGGGCGAACACGAAAACGCGAGCAAGGTACTGAAAAAGAGGTTATTAGCTAATGCACCCCGGGGGATGAACCCCTCTGGTGAGTAGGATTTCAAGCACCTACAGCAAGCGTTTTTTGCAATATCTGCACTGTATTTTCACGTGGATTAAGGTGGATCAAAATTCTCCGAAAGTGGAAATGCCGAACTAGGGTGCCAAATGTCAAAGTGGAATGGGGAGAGGTTGGTTTATTGAGCTTCACAGAACCGTCAGGACAGAAAATGTCAAAGAATATTGCCCACGGTATCAATAATTTCCCGAGAATTTCGGAAGTAGNCCCCAATTGCACGCATCATTCAAACAACATGCAGAATTTTTATTTGTTATTTGGCGTGACCAGGTGATTCATGTCTGTCTTTTAACGTATTCGAACCGATATTTTAATATTTCACTAGGTCTGTAAAATTGTAAATTTTCGGAGTTGTGGCTCACGGTTCATTTCGGCCTGTACATGCAGGGCGAACACGAAAACGCGAGCAAGGTACTGAAAAAGAGGTTATTAGCTAATGCACCCCGGGGGATGAACCCCTCTGGTGAGTAGGATTTCGAGCACCTACAGCAAGCGTTTTTTGCAATATCTGCACTGTATTTTCACGTGGATTAAGGTGGATCAAAATTCTCCGAAAGTGGAAATGCCGAACTAGGGTGCCAAATGTCAAAGTAGAATGGGGAGAGGTTGGTTTATTGAGCTTCGCAGAACCGTCAGGACAGAAAATGTCAAAGAATATTGCCCACGGTATCAATAATTTCCCGAGAATTTCGGAAGTAGNACAGAACCGTCAGGACAGAAAATGTCAAAGAATATTGCCCACGGTATCAATAATTTCCCGAGAATTTCGGAAGTAGAGCTGTCATCTCTTTCCTTTGTTAAGGACCAGTACGGTTGTCCTGCTACATTACCTTCGGGATGACGTTGGACGTTGTTTTTCACCGCCTTGGCCGAGTGTTCTGCAGGTCTCCACATAAATTACCGCAAAGCAAGAAGTAATAAGTTTCTCANCCTTGGCCGAGTGTTCTGCAGGTCTCCACATAAATTACCGCAAAGCAAGAAGTAATAAGTTTCTCATAAATTCAGTTAAATGCACGTACTTTACTAATTGGCTTTTCAGCCATATTTCAATAATAATGAACCAACTAACGGCCAAGTTTTGTCTGACTACAATTAAAAAAGTTTGATGAAATATTACTGCTTAAAAGCGGCCAGTGTGGTGTAGTGGTCAGACCACTCGCATCCTACCAAGGCAAACCGGGTTCGGTTTCCAGCGGAGTCACTGATTTTCGTATTTAGGAATCGTGCCTGACGATGCCGCTGGTCGGCGGCCTTTCTCGGGGATCTCCCGTTTCCCCAGCCATGCACTTCGCCAGTGATCCACGCTCACCCCACTTCACCCATATTAGCTCTCAATACCTCGATGTTAAGAGTTTTGTACCACCGGAGTTACTAGATTGCTCACGGCCCGAGATCTAACCAGCTGATGTAAAATAATTGTTCATGTTTGGTCAGTTTGTGGCACCGATATTGCTTTTGCATTAAACACGTATTTTGACAAGTTCGAGATAGATTAATTTATAGTACATTTCGTGCAGCCTTCCGCCTTATATGGGCTGTCCATGAGTAGATAGGGAAAGCCGATTCCAGGAAAAGGGCTGAGTGCTGAGCAACCTAGGCGCTGTCCACCATCGTGGAATTTCCAGTTTTTCACTCAAAACTTCCCGTTTTAACCCGAAAATCAATTCAGAAATGAATTATTTAAACCAAAAGTCCTAAAATTTTCCTCAAAATTTTCTGTTTATCTTACAATTTGTTATGAAAGTGCTTGCTCCTCAATGTGGCTGACTGGAAGCCCCGAAATTCAATTTTCGAGCCAATCGAAGGATTTGGNTATGAAAGTGCTTGCTCCTCAATGTGGCTGACTGGAAGCCCCGAAATTCAATTTTCGAGCCAATCGAAGGATTTGGTGGCCTTGCTTAATACGTGTAGGCCACCAGCCCCTCATCCCACCCTAGCCAAGCTCACCTCATCCCCTTCCCAGCTCCCAAACATGAAAAATCAAGAAAAATTACAAATTCAAAAATAATTGTTAGCAATTTTAAAAATTGAAAAGAAAAATAAAAAAAAATTATTTAAAGATGTGCATGCAGCAGGTTCGGGGTTCAATGACAGGTGGATTGAATAAACTCCCNTATGAAAGTGCTTGCTCCTCAATGTGGCTGACTGGAAGCCCCGAAATTCAATTTTCGAGCCAATCGAAGGATTTGGGGGCCTTGCTTAATACGTGTAGGCCACCAGCCCCTCATCCCACCCTAGCCAAGCTCACCTCATCCCCTTCCCAGCTCCCAAACATGAAAAATAAAAAAAAATTACAAAATCAAAAATAATTGTTAGCAATTTTAAAAATTGAAAAGAAAAATAAAAAAATTATTTAAATATGTGCATGCAGCAGGTCCGGGGTTCAATGACAGGTGGATTGAATAAACTCCCCGCATGACCGGCCCTCACCAGGTCGAGCAGTGTCCCTCACACCAGTCACGTTAGATGTCGATGACCTTGTCCTTTGACATCGACCTTTGACCTCGACCCCAATGACATTAAACCAAAAAATTCTAAACAATCCCAAAATAATTTTTAACAAATTCCCCAAAACAAGAACATTGACACTTGACCCAAAACTCAAGACCCAAGATCCATAACCCATGCATGACCCAAGACCCAATATAAATTACCCATAACTCATGACCCAAGACCCATGATTCATTACCCATTACCCATGGCCCAAGACCCAAAAATCCTAAAGAATTATAAAAATTAAAAATTAAAAACTTTTAATAATTTATAAAAAATAAAAATATATTATTAATAAATTTATATAAAAACTTACATTTCCAGAGGTTCCCTCAGCACCACATCCAGCAGACGACTGACCCTTACCAATATTTTTCATTGGTTAATTAGTAGACAGGCCTCACCCCCTCACCTTTGCTCATTCTGTCGAATGCACTCCACCCACCATATTTATTTTTTTCGTTTGTCATTTGTTTACTTTTTCATCACCTAGGTGATGCTAGTGTATTAGTTATCGATTTCGCCACCAGAGGAGCTGTCGATTTAACCATCATGTTGTTTGTGGTCAACCTTTCCCTTAACCCCAATTACATAGAACTCAAAAATCGAGAAAAATCACAGTCCATATAATTGACCATTAATAGCTGGTCACAACAAGGACCCATACCGACTAACAATCTTGGCCATTGACTGACTCCACCTGAGATTAACTCCGCCCAAGACTGGTTACTGGCGAGATTGACTGAGCACAAGACTAGCTCCTGGCGAGACCAGTTCCTGCAAAACTGACATGAAGACAGTGATAGTGCTGTGGAAGATGATGGCGATTTTCTCGATGTACTGACACCCCTCCAACACATTTGCTGCAATGAGTGACACGAAGAAGGCAGAAGACGCCGTAAATATTGGCTACCTATTTCCTGAAGACCCGAATGAACTTGTTGATAGACTCAGATATTTGATTGACCTTCAAAAACGTGGGTATTTCTATCACATTGTTGAGATATCTTCAATCATTTGTAAACTGAAGGAACGAGGATAAATCGCACGAGACTGTTGGCTACTACCCATGATCTGCAAACATCTGAGAAATGTAAAGATGGAATGTTCATAATAATTAGAATAATAGAATGTATATAGTAAGTAAATTAATAAAATGTATATATACATAGTAATGCATGTTTAAGTTATTATACAGTCCCTTCTGCTTCTCTGAAATATTTATTATTTCAGTGGTGTAAACAATCAATTGAAAGTCTGTTTTAGATCAAATTTATGTGAGTGCATGCAGTAGCAGGGCTATAGTTCGATTTTAAATATGATGCCTTACTCGTGTCGTTTAAAATCAACTGAGTTCTGTATGACTAACAAATGAAATGAGGGGAATTTTTTTGAAGATTGTTTTGGAACTGCTTGGTTTGCTTGGTCAGTTGACCTGGTAAGTTGGCTTGGTAAGTTAGTATGAGCTTTTGGTAGGATCAGCTCTGGTAGAAATATTTTGCGATGATTCTGAGTAAATTTTCTGCGAATAGGTTAGCTACGAGACTATATTTAGATACTTTTTTTTCGAGATTGACAACCATCGTTTGTATAGGAGGGCGGTGTGTTAGATTGGTCGTGTCGGTTGTTCTAGTCAGTTTTGCAGGAACTGGTCTCGCCAGGAGCTAGTCTTGTGCTCAGTCAATCTTGCCAGTAACCAGTCTTGGGCGGAGTTAATCTCAGGTGGAGTCAGTCGATGGCCAATATTGTTAGTCGGTATGGGTCCTTGTTGTGACCAGCTATTAATGGTCAATTATTATATGGACTGTGATTTTTCTCGATTTTTGAGTTCTATGTAATTGGGGTTAAGGGAAAGGTTGACCACAACCAACATGATGGTTAAATCGACAGCTCCTCTGGTGGCGAAATCGATAACTAATACACTAGCATCACCTAGGTGATGAAAAAGTAAACAAATGACAAACGAAAAAAATAAATATGGTGGGTGGAGTGCATTCGACAGAATGAGCAAAGGTGAGGGGGTGAGGCCTGTCTACTAATTAACCAATGAAAAATATTGGTAAGGGTCAGTCGTCTGCTGGATGTGGTGCTGAGGGAACCTCTGGAAATGTAAGTTTTTATATAAATTTATTAATAATATATTTTTATTTTTTATAAATTATTAAAAGTTTTTAATTTTTAATTTTTATAATTCTTTAGGATTTTTGGGTCTTGGGCCATGGGTAATGGGTAATGAATCATGGGTCTTGGGTCATGAGTTATGGGTAATTTATATTGGGTCTTGGGTCATGCATGGGTTATGGATCTTGGGTCTTGAGTTTTGGGTCAAGTGTCAATGTTCTTGTTTTGGGGAATTTGTTAAAAATTATTTTGGGATTGTTTAGAATTGTTTGGTTTCAATGTCATTGGGGTCGAGGTCAAAGGTCGATGTCAAAGGTCAAGGTCATCGACATCTAACGTGACTGGTGTGAGGGACACTGCTCGACCTGGTGAGGGCCGGTCATGCGGGGAGTTTATTCAATCCACCTGTCATCGAACCCCGGACCTCCTACATGTACATCTTTAAACATTTTT
>NQII01008566.1:3231-17773 GCA_002778355.1 Clitarchus hookeri | reverse complement strand
TCTGGTGGCGAAATCGATAACTAATACACTAGCATCACCTAGGTGATGAAAAAGTAAACAAATGACAAACGAAAAAAATAAATATGGTGGGTGGAGTGCATTTGACAGAATGAGCAAAGGTGAGGGGGTGAGGCCTGTCTACTAATTAACCAATGAAAAATATTGGTAAGGGTCAGTCGTCTGCTGGATGTGGTGCTGAGGGAACCTCTGGAAATGTAAGTTTTTATATAAATTTATTAATAATATATTTTTATTTTTTATAAATTATTAAAAGCTTTAATTTTTTATTTTTTTTAGGATTTTTTGGGTCTTGGGCCATGGTTAATGGGTAATGAATCATGGGTCTTGGGTCATGAGTTATGGGTAATTGATATTGGGTCTTGGGTCATGCATGGGTTATGGATCTTGGGTCTTGAGTTTTGGGTCAAGTGTCAATGTTTTTGTTTTGGGGAATTTGTTAAAAATTATTTTGGGATTGTTTAGAATTGTTTGGTTTCAATGTGATTGGGGTCGAGGTCAAAGGTCGATGCCAAAGGACAAGGTCATCGACATCTAACGTGACTGGTGTGAGGGACACTGCTCGACCTGGTGAGGGCCGGTCATGCGGGGAGTTTATTCAATCCACCTGTCATCGAACCCCGGACCTCCTACATGTACATCTTTAAACATTTTTTTAATTTTTCTTTTCAATTTTTTTAATTGCTGAGAATTCTTTTTGTTTTTGTTATTTTTCTTGATGTTTCATGTTTGGGCATTGGGGAAGGGGATGGGTGAGTGTGATGGGATGAGTATGAGGTTAACATATGTTCTTCGATTTTTAGAATCCTTTTTTTTCTATCATTCCCGAATTTTCGTGACTGGGTGGATTGGGTAAGGGGGTGGGAGGTTGTTTAGGGAGGTGGGGTATGTGTGAGGTTAACGTTATATGTTCCTCGTTTTTTAAAAAAAAATTATATTATCTTTAATGTTATAAGAATTTCCAGAAGGTGTGGGGTGGAGTTTTAGCGAGGGGATTGTGATGGTGGGGTGAGCAACGGAAGGGCGTCTAATGTTATATGTTACTCGGTTTTTATGATTTTTTTAGATTTTTTTCATGATTGGGTGGTTGGGAAGGGGGTGAGATGAGCTTGGCTAGGATGGGGTGAGGGTGTGGTGGCGTGCAAGTACTAAGTAATTCCCCCAAATATTTAAAGCGGCTTGAAAATTGGCTATCGGGACTTCTAGTCAGCCACATTGAGGAGCAAGCACTTTTTTCACAAATTTTTGTAAAAAACGGGAAATTTTGAGAAAAATTCTATGAATTTTGGGTGACATAATTCGTCTCTGAATTTATTTTGAATGAAATCCTGGAAATTCAAAGATGGTGGACGGCACTTCGGTGCTTCAGGCCTCAGCCCTTGTACTGGAATCGACTTTTCCTATCTACTTCCCTAGTATGTTCTTATAAATTTTTGTTGCCAAGTAAAGAAAAGGGAAATATGTTAACAAGCAAACCTGACTAACATTATTTCGCACAATACAGTCGGATCACGCGCATTCCTTTATAACATTTTCTTACATCACATTTCAAACTACAGTTGTATAGTGAAAGTAATAATTGCATAGAAGTTCACCACTATTATAATTTTATTGCTTGTGAATATATTTTAAAGCGTTTTGTGTTGGTGTTCTCACTTTTTTTTTTTTTTTTTTTTTTTTTTTTTNTTCAGGTGAGTATAATGCAATGTTTTGTGCGTATTTATGTACCTTCATCCTTTCTTAACTTTGGTAAAGCGTATTTAGCCATCTAAGTCAAGTTTCTTAATTGATGAACGAGCTTACGGCTTGGAAATGTCTAACTACGATTCCTGGGTAAGGCAGTTACGTATGTGCCATTTCATGTAAAGGTTAAATTTACTTAATTAAGCAAGCCTTACCTGATTAGTTCATACACCCCAGAGTAAGGATGTTTTTAATAACTATTCACTGAGATGATAATTGTCGCGGAAATGTTTTATTTCATCATATATATATATACTTTCTATTACTTTATAGTAATATACCCTGGTATACTTCTCTGTTTGCACACGAATCACATATATGCAGTAGTAGCAAAATNAACTATTCACTGAGATGATAATTGTCGCGGAAATGTTTTATTTCATCATATATATATATATACTTTATATTACTTTATAGTAATATACCCTGGTATACTTCTCTGTTTGCACACGAATCACATATATGCAGAAGTAGCAAAATTTTCGTTGCCGTAATTAAATTGTTAAAAAACGTTTTGCTCGAACGACAACCGGTAAAGAAAAAATTGTGAGCATGTACACATTTCACCGAAACTCAACTTGCGATCCAATTTTTTTACGCGATAAATTACTGCGGCTAACCATAAATAAAAATACCTGCATTTCCACGCTCATATTAATTGCAAAAAGGCAAACGAAAGAGGGGAGGAACAGTGGTGTCGGGTACAAAAAAAATCATTAATTTACATTTGTTTGCAAGCATTGCAATTTCATGCTGTGAAACGATGTTATTTACAAAAATATACTAATACCGTAACGTAATATTAATGGTAATACAGTGTGTATATTGGGAAGATAAATCTGACACAACTTTGAGGACAAGAATTCTGCACTAAAACTTAAATTAGTTACCAATGTGCTTTTAAGACAGTTACTAAAGAAGGTATAATATTGTTGAAATTGATGACTGTTCAATTATTAAAGAAAGAATATTTATATGCAGAACAGTTCGTGAGATATTATATTTATTATTTAAGTAAATTACGGCCATTTTGTATAGATAAAACGGTTAAACTGAAAAAATGACAGACGCTTTCATCTGCCAATACGTAAAACAAACATTGACTGCTGTGTGTGAACATTTCCAAAAAGTTTAATTTTCTTGTCAGTTATTTATGTATTCTGCATATTGATACAAGTGACGTAACTTAGGACCGTGTTTTACAATAAATAACATCATTAAATCATACAAGGGAAATTTTTTTTCAATATTTTCATATTTCACACTAAAAAAAAAATCCTTTAAAAGAATGCTACGCATTTCTACAGGTATCCGGTGTAAGTACTTCTCAAATACACGTGATTACACCAATAGTTACAAATATATCTTAAGTGTCGAAAGGTAATGAAAAAAATTTCAGTTATGTTTAAAGAAAATAAAATTACCTTTAATGTCAATTTTTAATTATAGTGTTCGAAATGAAAGAAATAGTTTTTAAATGTTTTGTAGAATACTGACAGATACGGATGTAGAACAGTAATAACAGAGTTGACGACTATAAAAACAGAGCTGTTCACTGTAACGTGGCCACTTTTTAAGGCCGTGCTTAAAATTTAGTATCAGTTTATTTGTGTGCTCTTACTTAATTTCTAATATAAAAACTGCCATGTAACATGCAAATACAGTGTGTACGTTTTATAGCTCTCAAAATTCAACGTCTGAGGCCACAATAAAATATGATTTTTGGTTATTAAGCACGATGGAAGGGCTTTATAAACTGCTCACTTTACCGTGAATAGACTATAGTAAACATTATCCAACGTCTCTGTGAACTGTAATAGAGATACTTGTGGACTGAACTTGGGTAAGCTGAGCAGAGTAGGCAGCGGAAGACATCGTTTTTGGACAAGGCTCTGAGTCACACGGTGAATTTTAGTGTAGTGGCGGGAAGCCCTCCGTTTGTGTGGCATCATCTGTTTTCCTCGTAAGCTAGCTCTTAGTTCGTACACGATGAGGTGGCTTTTGATCTTCTTTCGTTATCTGTTATTCAACTGACAAGCGTTGGTCATTTTATAAATAGTACATGCCCGTTACAACTGGGGCAAGGGAACTGATACTTATATATATATATATGTGTGTGTGTGTGTGTGTGTGAGTGTATGTGCGTGTGTGTACACACACGCACACACACACACGAGACTGATACAGAAGTCATGGCAGCTATTGTATATCTCCCGAAAATGACCCAACACAGGAAATGTACTACGTACAGTTGAAAGTGTACAAATACTTTTTAAAGGTGACACCACATGGGGTATTGGATACAGGAATGCCCGGCAAGGAACAAAGACAAACACGGCTGCTTTAAATCACCGTTTAAATGATATATGATCTCGTACAAACTGTATACATTCATCTGAACGGGCACGCATCATACGTATGCGAGCTGTTTAACATTCTTCAAAGAAGTCTCCGAGGTTGTCCACGGTTCGTTGCCAGCGATGAGGCAGACATCGTCACAGCATTTCGACGAGAGGTGGCTCACATTGACGGATCTCATGCAGCCGATGGTATTTCCCGCATGTATGTATATATGTATATATATATATACATACAAATACACACATACAATTTAGAGATGACTACGAAATAATTTTGGGTTCTCCACAAAAAAATATAAGATGAATTTATACTATATATATATATATATATAATATAAATTGTATGTTAGTGATTACAGAAATGAGCGCAAACTTTAAGTCAGCAAAATAATATAGTGCATACGAAGGGTAAACGCATATTTTTCATTTTATTTACTTTTTTGTGTGATTTTTGTTTTTATTTTATATTCAGTTGCTGTTTATGAAGATACCACATTTAATCTCCAACATCAACCTATGTACTAGCGATGAAAATCTTTTAGTCTGTTCTGAAGAAAAAAAATGGGCTTCTTACTAATTCGTAAGTGTGTATTTGTTTCGATTTGTTCGTTTCGTTTTGATCCGTAGCTAACATACAATAACCTAGTTGGGTCAGAGTTTCTTAAATGATTTTTAGTAATTTGTTTATAATTGGTTACTTATTTTTTATTGTTTTATGGTATTTGGAGTATTGTAAATATAGTAAAAACTGATAAATATTGCATTTATGTAACATTTTCGGTGTACGTGTAAAAGAAGGCAAAAGCCTTAACTTCGCCACAAATGAAACCAGTAATGAAACAATAAATACAGACGCCACGAAAATTTGGGGAAATATAATTTCCACAGTGTTTTCTAAGTGTTGTATAACTGTTTCAGCAGTGTCAGAGATGAAATGTTTTTAGATAATTTAAGAAAGCAGGGCTGACGGAGTGAAAGTTAAAGAGCCAAGCAGCTACCAGGCAGTCGTATTCGTCCTCGGTTATTGCGTATGGTGTCTCGTCCAACTAGTCTGGGTAAGACAATTGGCTGTGCGCTTGTTATAGTGTTTATTTAATCGCCTTTTCTCTGCAGGGGCACGATTTCTACGGACCGATTAACAAGTTGCAGGGATACGCCACGCTCATGCGGAAATAAACGGTTACAAAGAGATTCGTCGATGCTGCTTTAAACGCAGTCTCAAATCAGAGAACACTTGCACCTGCGAAGAGCATTCACTTTAGATATAGCAATCGTTCATTTTAAAAGGATATTATAAGAAAGATGCCAGATTGAAGAAGTTGACTTTTTTTTTACTTCGAATGATTAATAAAGATGAGTTCCCGGAATGTTTAGAAGATTACAGAAAATAGATACGGACGTCTGGAATAGGTGTGCCGTATTGTTCTAAATGTCTTCGCCGGAATGTTCAAATTTTTAAAATTTCTTTTAATGCAAGCCAAGAACTTTGGGCTGGTTAAGGGTATAACAAAATATTTTTGCTTAAAAAAAATCATAATATTTATTTTTCTAAATTACAGAAACCGAACTAGTCTTCTTACACGAAACTGATTCGCCATCTACAGCGAAATGGAAAAAGATGCTTAATGCAATAATTTATGAACTTGCAGTTATATTTACGTAAATTGGTACATAATTTTAACTGTAAAAAATGTGGAATTTATTACTGTAGTAATTAAAATAATATATGTTCAATTCGTGTTTGATACTTCCCAGTACAAAGGAAAGTCTCGGCAATTGTATTTTGTCCGCCCTACCCGTTGTGTTAGTCCGCTGAACATAATGCGCTGTGTCGTTGTGCCTAAGCGTCTGTTGTTTAGACGCCTCGATGAAATACAGCAACGTAAATGCAGGNCATAATGCGCTGTGTCGTTGTGCCTAAGCGTCTGTTGTTTAGACGCCTCGATGAAATACAGCAACGTAAATGCAGGATAACACGGTTTCTGTGCGAGGATAACTTCGTTACCAACTTTTCGGCGGCCCAGTAGACAGCGCTTTCCATTAAGCAAATGAACTGTCACAACTCGTTACATAGTAAGTTTTAAATTCCTACGCTGCAGAAATGTTGGTCATGGAAGGAGACAAAAAATAACCCGGAAAATGAGACCAATACAAACGAAATATAAAGATGAGCTAGGAAACAATAATTGCAAAATTATAAGAAAAAAAACTTTCCTCGGCTTATAGTTACAGGCTTACAAAATTGTTAACTTGTGACAAAGAATACCTGCAACAAACAAAAAATCAGAAAATGTTAGTTTATATTCCTTTATATTGTTTTATATATTTGTACCACACTGAAACGACTAAATGTATTGCTAAATAATGTATCANCATAATGCGCTGTGTCGTTGTGCCTAAGCGTCTGTTGTTTAGACGCCTCGATGAAATACAGCAACGTAAATGCAGGGTAACACGGTTGCTGTGCGAGGATAACTTCGTTTNCGGTTTCTGTGCGAGGATAACTTCGTTTCCAACTTTTCGGCGGCCCAGTAGACAGCGCTTTCCATTAAGCAAATGAACTGTCACAACTCGTTACATAGTAAGTTTTAAATTCCTACGCTGCAGAAATGTTGGTCATGGAAGGAGACAAAAAATAACGCGGAAAATGAGACCAATACAAACGAAATATAAAGATGAGCTAGTTAACAATAATTGCAAAATTATAAGAAAAAAACTTTCCTCGGCTTATAGTTACAGGCTTACAAAATTGTTAACTTGTGACAAAGAATACCTGCAACAAACAAAAAATCTGAAAATTTTAATTTATATTCCTTTATATTGTTTTATATATTTGTACCACACTGAAACGACTAAATGTATTGCTAAATAATGTATCACNTTTATATTCCTTTATATTGTTTTATATATTTGTACCACACTGAAACGACTAAATGTATTGCTAAATAATGTATCACTGTTTATTTACTTCTTTCGCCTCTCCTGAGTTTCATTCTTATGTATAGTGAGTGTTATACTCAAAATAGCAGTATCCGAATTGATGCTTAATCGTTTTTTCACAGAAGCAGCTTTAGTAAGTGTGTACTTACTATTGTTTTTAAGCTGACTATAAAAGGAAATAAACGTAATCCAAATAAGTTTTCTTTCACTGCAGAATAAAGTATATTATTAAGACTGGATTTATGTAGTTTACCTCATGAAAATGTAGCTGCGAGTCAAGTGACTGTCAAAATTATGTTTATATAGGCTATCCACGGTAAAGTGAACACTTTTTAAAGACCCTTCCAGCAGGCACAATAACCAAACAAATTATATTTTACTGTGGCCACAGATGTTAATTTTTGAGAGCTATGAAATGTATACACTATGTTTATTAGTCAAGTGGAAATTTTTTTATTTTATTAACAACTGTAAAAAAAAGGATACAAATAACCTGAAAGGAAATTTTAAGCACGGCCGTAACAAGTGCTGACAACCGTAACGGTTGCACCGTATTCTCAGCGTATTCTCAGTTGCAAACGTGTGAAGTGATAACGTAATGGAACCAAATGTTGGATAGTCACTTTTTGTATTCACAAATAAGTTCGCTCCAGCAAGATATAATAACAGGTTGCGCAGACTTAATTAAATACGCGGCCTTAACTCTCGAGACCTCTGAGAATTTCTGGAAATGCATGTAACTTAATCCAATGCAGTATTGGTTTAAATACGAATCTGTTTGTATACAGTTATGCAATAACGCTATGATTAGGAGCAGAAAGTTATTTTCGATAGCTGATAATTATACTGAGTTGTGTGTTACTGATTCTCATAGTGTATGAACTTTTTTTATTTTGCGTATCTTGTGCATCCCATCATTTTTTTCATGCTGACCAACAACGATACATCTGTCCTTTGTGTAAATCAGCTAATCACTATTAGTCGTGTTGGCCCTCGTTTAAGCAAAAGCACGCAGGTTTTTCTATTATTGAATATTATTTTTATGTGGCCAGCAAAACATACTAAAAAATCTCTCTGAGGCATTAAATTGATAATTTCAAATATTTAAACATGATACAAGGAGACAGTGTTTTTGCTGTGTTCAAGCCTTAAATGGGGAGCGGGTTTCTAACGACTGAATTTCGGGCTAAATGAACTCCAAAATTGAAAAGCAACAAGCCATTGATTTATTGTGCTCAACAAGAACGTAATGAAATGTATAACACTGAATCTCGGTAAATGCATGCATAAATTTAATAAAGCAAGATATTTGATTCTGTGACCCCTGCACTGTGAGTCGCAAATGCCAATTTCTTGGTCAGGTACAGTTCAGTATGAACTAATAAGAACAATTATGTTGTGACTTACAGTCGATGTACAGAACGGATAATATTGTTATTTTATAGAAACTATTTTCCTTCTATTTCAGTTTAACTCATTACTACTATCAAATGTTGAACACTCTTTTAAGAGTCAACCACTCGTGAATAGACTAGAAAGTCTAGCTGGTTAAAAAAAATTAAATATCATTTTCTACAATAAAATAATTCATTCACTCTTAGTATTTTTTCAAGAATGAATGCTTACGCCTTCTAAAACAATTATAATGTAATAAGCAACTATTCGGAAAAATAATAAAATAAGTTATTTTCGGTATATACTCATAAGTGAATGCATACTTTCCATCCTACGGAGGACAATGCCATTTAAAGTCAAAATAAAGTAGAGGTTGTTAACCAATTTAGAGTATAATTTCCCTCATTCTTAAAAACCATTTGTGAAATGACGAAAAAGAACTTGCAAAAATTGCCTAAAATTCTTCGTAAACCAAGGACTTTCTTCTCAGAGATGCACTTCCGCAAAAGTACTTTTTTTTTTGTTTGTGACATGAGATTGCGGAGGGAGAAAATTTTTTTGTCTGTTAAGCAGATGTTCCACTGTGTATAAAAGCTAATAAATAAATTGTTCTACTGTGTATAAAATATAAAAAAGTTAAAAATTGTTTTATATTTTCACGGAATATGTACGCGAAGCAAAATTTCTTCCAGCCAGTGACTCTAGAAACAACTCATCCACAAGACTCACTGAAACTAAGGCAGCGTAAACAAATTATTTAGTTTCCGGTAACGTTCGAGTGTCTGAAGTGTTACCACATGTCAAACATATTTTGTGCTGCCTTTCCAAAATATGAATATCCTTACGGCCGCAGAACAATAATTTTCTGGTTTAACCTTTAGGAAAGATTTGTGTAGCGTTAGTCTTGTTCGTCTCCAGAAACTCGAAGCTGTAATGAACACGGGTAAGTTCTGTATTTTAAACATTGAGCGCCAAGTTTCATTTTTCTCTTCGAGGGCCATGGCTCTGCTAATTTACTGTAGATTTCCGTACACTAAAATCGAAACAGTTAAAATAAGACTGCTCCAGATCAATGAATTTGACTGCAAGTCTATTGAAACGGCCCCACTTGAATCAGTAAAATTATACTGATAACTTTAGTTGCTTAGTATTCACAGATTAAACCGTGGTTTCAACGGGTTACTAATGAATTGGACTGGCCCGGCAGTTGAACCTCAGTGTATCACATTGATTCGACAGTAGATAAAAGCTATTTAATTGATTATTTATTAAAATAATTCTATTGAAATAACTAAACCAAATTTAGAGTGTAAAATCTTCCGTAATTATAAGGGAATTTTGAACGGTTCACGTAAAAACAACGTAGAAATTTTAAAAACGAATTTATCAAAAATTGTACGAACTAGTTTTCCCGTTACACGATTATGCGCCTATTGATTATCATTACTGTGCTTAAGTCTCTGAAACTCTTTATAAGTGAATTGGCTCGCTCGCTCGCTATCATGCGTCCAATCTCTTCTCCCCTCGAGTGTAGCGTGTTCAGCCAGAGAATGCCGTAAAAACGTGTTAAAAACTTATTAAATCACACATTACTTTAGAAAAATAAAATGGTCCAATTCCTGAACAAGTGACATCAATATATAAGTTATAAACTCAAGAATTGGTCTCCAAACTCCTTTCAGTTTTCCAGAACGTTATAAACAAAAAGTAAACAAATTATAATTTTTTTTTTTTTTCAGTTTTGAAAAAAAAAATTAATTTCTTATTATATTTGTACAAAAAATAATTATTTTATTTTTGCTTTAAAATGAAAAAAGAACAACCATTATTGATTGTATTTTTATGTAAAAATTACGAAGTTACTATTACGCTTTAATTTTTACATGGTTACGCCACCTGTGACGATTTAAAACGCATTATGTGGCACATCTGGTAGTATATCTATCCGCATATATGGCATGAGCCTGAACATGTTTGTTTTGTCAATAAGGACGGTGTTAAAGTGAGTGCTGGTACTTTATTTTTTCTGCTTGCAAGGTTTTGTGTGTTTTGGCCAAAGACGTGTAGGTCGCAAGTATAATTAACTTCTTTCTCGAGAATCCAAACGCAAGATGTAGGTTTGGAAAACGGAATTGAAATTAAGGGCAGCCTAGGTATATTCATTAAATGTTAGTAAGTTATTGGTCCGTGGAGCCAGGCTGAATCAAGAGAAGTCTAGTTAGGACCACAGGACCGGGGCGGAGTCACGTTTTCTTTAATTTGCTTATAAAATATTTACCTTAACTTAAAGCACGCCTCCTCTAATGTCTTACTATTTACCAACACATTCTTTGATATTGAGACAGTGTAAATTACCCGAAATATTAGTGATGTGCGTGCAAANTCTTACTATTTACCAACACATTCTTTGATATTGAGACAGTGTAAATTACCCGAAATATTAGTGATGTGCGTGCAAAGCGGTACTATGGCGAGAATGATAGTCAGATCCTTGCTGTAAGAGGGTTGCGGAAGCAATTCGAGTCCAAGCCGTTGCACAGTCTCTGCCGGCGCTGTTGCGGTGCGTGTGTGTATATCGCCGTGGAGCAGCTACATTTCTTTGGACAACAGTCCTCTTAGTTTGCGANTCTTACTATTTACCAACACATTCTTTGATATTGAGACAGTGTAAATTACCCGAAATATTAGTGATGTGCGTGCAAAACGGTACTATGGCGAGAATGATAGTCAGATCCTTGCTGTAAGAGGGTTGCGGAAGCAATTCGAGTCCAAGCCGTTGCACAGTCTCTGCCGGTGCTGTTGCGGTGCGTGTGTGTATATCGCCGTGGAGCAGCTACATTTCTTTGGACAACAGTCCTCTTAGTTTGCGACTAACTGCAGGTTTCGGCCAATCAGAGGAGAAGATGCGTGGTCCAGCAAGCGGTGCAGACTTGAGTTGTGTTCGAATTCACTGCCGTACCCTCGTCCACTTCCCCTTGATCCCTACATTACGCACAATTCCCCACATTCTTTTGATCCGTTGGGGCCGCGTTGGTATAGTGGTTAGATGCTCGCCTCTCACCTAGGCGAACTAAGTTCGGTTCCCGGTGGGGTCGCTCCCGGATTTTCGCATGTGGGGATCGTGTCGGAAGATGCCGCTGGCCAGTGGGTTTTCTCGGGATCCTTCGTTTCGTCGTCCTTGCATTCCGGCGCTGCTCCATACCCACTTCACTTCACCCTCATCGGCTCTCAAGACCTCGATGTAAAGGGCACTTGAATTGTGTTGTAGAGTGTTGGAAATTCGTTTTTTTTTTTTACCAAATCACCAAACGTGTCCCCATTATACCTATTTACGAAAAAAACAAAAAAAACTTCATATGAGGTACGATTAATACTCTTAATACATCATGCACATTATAAATGCTATTCTCGAACTTTCCAACATAGCTAAAAACGTCTTTTTCACGCTGCTATATCTCACAATATACTAGTCTAAAACATGCTGAACTATTATAGGGACCTGTATCGAACTTTACTGCAGACTTTCCACCAACAAATTGATAGCGTCACCTCTTAGAGTCCCATAGGTACACGCAGCACAACGGAAACGCTGTACGCTAGTTCAGAGCCTTGCGCGTAGGAGCTTTGGAGCACTAGGCGCGCGTGTCAATGTCGCCCTTACCGCTCTCTCGCTTCTCAGCCTAAAAAGCGCTAAAAAGCTGGAAATGGGCAGCGCCCTTAAGGACAGCAAAAAAAAATTAATTAATTAAAACAGTACTATGCCCGTAGCTGAATGGGACATTCTAGGGTCCACCAGTGCCCTAACCGCGAAATTCGGACAGCGACAATATGAAGTCAAAGCCCCGATGCACTTTATTTCCAGGGTACGAAGCCAGGTAAGAGCAATTGTCTGGTGTATTCAAATACAGCTCTGGCTTTGGGAGCAAAATCAACAGTTCTTTCTTTATGGGAGAGGTAGAGAAACTCATAGAACGATACAAGGGCATCACGTGCAGCGGAACTAATAGCAAAGTGAAATGTGCATTTATTCATCATCAGTGGAAATAATGGTGATGTGTGGAAATCGCATTTAGGTTTTTATTCGCCCTCGCACGTAATGCTACATCAATAAACTTGACAACCACAGTGTTAGTAATATTTTTTGTCTCTCGCACTTGTGCGTCGCGGTGCGTAACGACTCATTACCGTCCCCACAATCCGGCGGGACGACGCATTACGCAGAGAAAAAACTGTTCTGCGCAGCTTTTTTTTTAATCCGACAATGTGTTGTGGTCCTGCAAAACAACGGGTGAAGGGGTGTGGGAGAGAACAGGGGGAGAGAGGGTGTGTGAGCAACTGTCAGGAACAGAGGCAATGTGTTAAACGCAGGCGGGAGCATCAGTCCGCGGATGGGCGGTGACACTTGGCCTCGACGGCCTGCAGTTCCGGGTCGCCACAGCAGCGCCCCTGGCGTGAGTGCCGGGAATTACTGCGCCGCCTTTCGACCCTCGCACACCGCTGCCTCACCGGGCAAACACGTTTGTATAGCTCGTCAATTTTGAAATGACCCTTACAAACAAATTACCCTGCCCTTCACTGCACGTACACTCATGAGCAGTTGAATTAGAGATACCTGTCATGTTGACAAAATGACGCTGTGGTCGCCTCGCCGACGTATGTCTGTCAGTATGACTGTCTGAGTGACAGTCGAGCACAGTATGGGGAAGAATCAAGATCTTAGCGCATTTGATCGTGGCGAGATCGTTGGGGCTATACTTATGGGACACTCCATCTCCAAAGTAGTACAGGCACTGGGATTTCCACGGGCCACCGTGTTATGAGTGCACCGTGAGATCATGTATTCTGGTAAAACCACCTTCACCAGGGACAAATGCCGTGGCGTACAACGCACCCTCCCGCTATGGTACATATTCTCGTCGCACTATACAACGTTCAACGATCGACGTGGGAGCGGGAACACTGCCACTGGATCTTCGACGCATGAAAAAACATCGCCCAGACGGATGGCAGGGCGCGAGTGCGTTGCCAATGACACGAAGCGATGGACCTCTCGTGCCAGCAAGGTACAGTTTAAGCCGGTGGTGGTGATGTCCTCCCATGATTACTGTTTATATGTACACTTGCCATCGTCCCTCACAGGCGAACAATGTAAGGACCTGCTGGCAGATCATGTGTACCAACTTTTGTATCTAAAAACACCCTGCAGGAGATATGTACCCACTGCAAGATTCTGAGCGAGTGTTGGATCGACACTCCACGAGTTTGTTGCCTGCGGTCATCCGACCTCGATCCAATCGAACACGTCTTTGATGCGGTCGAGAGGGATGTGCGCGCCGTGGATACTGCTCCGACTGATCTCTATGCATTGTGGGCGACCATTCCGCGGTCATGAATTAGTATGTCTTCCGACCCCTTCCAGTGCCTTGTGGAATCCATGCCACGCCGAATCTCCGCCGTCGTCACAGTGAGAGGGGTTGCTGCACGCTTCAAAAAAATTTTTGATGCGGTACTNTGAAAGTAGCTTAAAGTGGTTGACTTTGGTGCAAAGGCTGCTGCTGGCTGTGGTGCCATCCGCCATCTTGGTTGACGTAACAGGCGTGGCCAGCTGCCTTGTTCATCTCCCCCCTCGCCATTCCCAACTAGCGCCACCCATTCCAGGGACCCGTAACCCTAAAAATTACTGTAATAAAAATATTTAAATAAAAAATTATAAAACCTTTTTTTTTAAACCGGCCCGTCGCCTTGGATTTTTTAAATAATTATAACGGTTTGGAGCGTCGCTGCAAATCATAATTCCATTAAATAAAAACAAATATATTATACAAAATTTAAGTATTTCGGCACGCCACTTCGGTACCCAGTGCATCTGAAGAACGCCCCCTCCCCTTTTTTTTCCTACTTCCGAACGTCATACAACCCGCTCCACCCACCGCTCCGCGATCCCTCATACCCCACACAAACCCTCTCCGCCCTAGACAGGCCAACCCTCACCATACCCTCGCCCCCCTAGTCTATCCAAGCTAAACTCTTTCTCCGCCCAACGCCACCTCCGTTTTCACCGAACCGACACGCCTACCCCCCCCCCC
>NQII01008565.1:8925-66932 GCA_002778355.1 Clitarchus hookeri | reverse complement strand
GCTTTACATACACTGATAGATGGAAAATGGCACTGGCAAAGATATATGTAAAGGAGAGAAAGAGAGAGAGAGAGAGATACTGCACGCGACACCAATGACTTTGCCAAAAAGGAAGTGTAGAAGAAATGCCTTAAAATAAAAAGTTAAGTTTACTATTGTAATTTATGGAGTTTTATGACGTGTTAATAACTCTAATTTTACTTTGTTTTTAACTAATACTTGTTCATCCTTCTCATTCAGTAATATTTATAACATATTAATGTGGTAATTTAAATCATGATCATGCACCTGGACTCATTGCTGTTGATTGTAAAATAGAAAATGAAGAAAAAATAAAAAAAATTTAACTACTTTGTGAGGAGCGGCACTTTTTCATGGGCCTACAGTAGGCAGTGTGGGAAATCCGGTCCTGGCAACTCGTCTTTTTTAATATACTTTTTACACTAACCATTTTTTCCAAGGTGAAACTTGGTTCACTATAACCTATAGGTCATATATTGTGAAATTTCCAGAAATAGAGGTCGCAGATTATGACACATTTACTTTCAGCAGGCAAACATGTTTGCAACACAAAACCGTGGAACATTCTTTAATTTGTTACGGATGGCGAATTTGGTTGAATGTTTCTGAGAAGGTGATTGTGGTTACCATGCATTAGCATTATTGATGTTACAGCATTGTACAAGTCATGCCTGGAAATATTTGGAATTCAGGAAGATTGCCAGAGATAGCAACTTTTATTCATAATAATAAAGTGGAGTGCAACACAAGGTGTGGTTGGGCTGCCACTTTCACGCAGAGGTAGCAGTAGAGTAATTTGGATCACTAACAAACTACTTGCTAATGACATTTGTAAAGCCATTCTCAGCTTTTGCTGTCCTGAAACAATTTGGGCATGAAATACATGACGTGGAGTAACAACATAATTACTTAAAAAATATTCATATAAGTCCCACTTGCTTAGTTTTGTTAATATAATTAATATAATACAGTAACAAGACACTAAGCACAAAGGCCGACGATTACAGGCCAAATATAAATTATCAGCAAGCAAAATCGCTGCACGTGGAAATATGTTAACACCTACTCATTACTATTTTAGCATAAAGTTTAGATTGTCACACTAATAGCAAATGTTTTGTGAAAACATAAAATAAAATATATTACTTCATTTGTCAAACAACTCTCTCCTGTCTGTGTGTTTCTCCACAGTCTGGTGGTGTGAGTGAGCACATCCGTCAGAATAGCTGAATAAAAGTTTATATATATTTTAACAGTGTATTATAAAACTAACAAAGCAAAAGTTTAAACAGAGGCCATTAATGCTTTTTTAAATAACTCCATTGTGCATATTTACACAAGTCTGCATGCAAGAAACAGCAGCTATTCCACATTATGTTACTGCAGACATGCAATATTTAGTGAACTGTTGGGCCTACCTGGCCACTAGGCCCTTATGAAGTGACCCAAAAACAATGACATGCCCGACACTTGATCGCGCAAATAAAACATGAAAGGGTGGTCTGCAACAAAGTCTCTGGGAAGATCTTCAGTTATTAGAAGACACATTTTCGTCAGGATCAAGCCTAGAGACAAGAGCATACACCAACTAATTACAGCAAACTTTATAGTAAAGAATTTCATAAAGATTCTCTTAATTTTTCCTACAATTTAAATTACTAAACAAAAAATATGACAGGCATAAAAGATTTTTAATAAAAATTATTCTTTTTTAAGTTCACAAAAATAAAATTATTACAAATATTTGAGAAGTTCTAAATTGTTAACTATTGAAAACTAAAAACATTTGACTATAAGAAAATGCTAATTTTTGCATAAGTTTGTATTTTTATTATTGACTTCAAAACAACTTTACTTCCATACCAATAGTATAAGTATATGTTTCAGTGTTTTTTCTACAGTTTTTAAACATGTAAATAATTAAAAAAATTACAGAAATTATCACTAAAACAGACAATTTAAAGGAAAAGTAAATGTAAAATATAAATAATAGTTGCAAACATTTCGAAAAAACGGATAATGGATCTTAATATTTCAGATGTAAAACTTTCTAGAGAAAAAGTGTGAAGGAAAGCTGGCACCAAAATTTATAACTGTATACATAAAGGTATGATCTCATCAACAATAAACATGTAACTTGGTACATTACATAAGGACTATCCAAGAGAAATATGGTGTAGAAATATAAGGTCTGTCCCAAAAGTGATGATAATTTTTTGCACAGCACAGAAGGGTCACAAATGGAAATGGGAGAGGCAGGGTCAAGGTAGGTGGAGGAGGAAACCAGCTATATAGTTTGACCTTCTGCAGTTCAGCAGATTTTAGCAAAGTGCATTAAGTGCATACCAAAGTAGCTTTTTTGTCTTGTCACAAGTGAAAATGCAGCAGATTTTGGAGCTGCTCTACATCATCAAGTTTTGCGTCAAACTTAGAAAATCTGGTCCCAAAATGTTACAGTTGTTGAGGACAGCTGATGGGTGATGTTTGTTTTCCTTCAGTTCAAGTCTTCATGTGGCACAAAGCATTCAAGGATAGAAAAGAGAGTACCAAGGACAAACAGCATGCAGGACGTCCAACTTCCAGAACCGAGAACAACGTGGCTCATGAGGAGGCTGTTTTGAACATGGACATACATCTGACTGTGTGGTTACCTGCAGAGGTAGGAATACCAAAAACTGATGTCCACCACTGGAGATGAAACTTGGCTTTTTTTAATATACTCGCAAAACCAAAAGACAGAGTCACCTCACTAAATTAAGGCCCAAATGAGCAAATCAAGAAAGAAATTCATGCTCACCATTTTTTTTCTTCAAAAGGAGTTTGCTTATAAAGGGAGTTTATTCAAAGAGATTGTGCCACCCAGACACACTGAATAATCTACACTTACTCAGGCATTTGAGAAAAATAGTTGTGCACATCCACCATGAAACTGCAAACATGTTTCTTCACCATGACAATGTATCATACCAAACATTTTATGCTATTAGGGAATTTGTGGCTCAAAACAATATCACAATGTTTCCCCACCACTGTACAACCCTGACTTAACTCTATGCCATTTCTTTTTATTCCCCCAGCTCAAAACCCACCTCTAAGGACATTGTTTTGGGATAGTTGAAAACCTCCAGGCAGCTGTGACAGGACTTTTAATAAAATTTTGCATTATGACTTCTTTAAATGCTATGAAGAGCAGCAGTTATGCTTGAAATCATTGTTGTCAATCACAAGGATTTTATTTTGAAGAGGGTAATTTGTATTTGCATGTCTGTTTGGTAAAAATATTTTTTTCTTAAACCACTTTCATTACTTTTGGGATAGAACTCATATGTAAGACAGAAGACCCAAGAAAAATGAGGAAGTAAGTAGAGTAAATAATTTCAGACATGCAAGAGTGAAAAGAAATTTGAAGCACAGCGGGGGAGGAGGAAGAGGAATAAAGCGGTAGACGGAGATGCCATGCATTTTGCTTTGCAGAGATGGCTGCAAGCTAGAAGCTGCAGTGGATAGGTAAATTACTACGTGTGTTATCTAATATAATCACAATTACAATTTTTTTTTCCCCCTGTTCATATGAGGAATACTCTTGCTTTTCCTATGAATCAAAGTTCATAAAGAGAAATTTTGTGGACAAGACTTTCCAATCATGTTTATAGACACTAAACTTGTTTTACCTTTGTCAGCTTTCATTACAGTGCACATGGTACTTGGCTTCTAGCATACAACGTAAGCTTATGAAATTATCAATGATTTACACATTGAAGTGACAACTGGATTCCTGTAATTTTTATTATATTTTCCCAGGTTTTGAACTGGAATTCAGTAATTGAATGATAACCAAATAAACTATCAGTTGCCACCAGAGATTCAGCAATCCAGAGAGGGCCAGATTAATAATGCACGAAAGAGAAAGTATGAGAGGGGATATGCTGGATATAGACCAAAGACTAAAGATGAGATAGAAACAACTTTCACCTTCTGCAAGCATCATCAACATTGTCTCATGATTTGCAGCAGTAGGTAATAACAAAACTGCATGATCAAACAGTGGCCAAATATTAGTTTGCATTCAGTTTTTTTAAAAATCAGTGATTTTATACATAAAAAAAATTATGTAACTAAGGTGTTAAATTTCAGTTAAAGGGAAAGTAATTAAAAGCACATTTTGTAAACCGCTGTACTACCCACATTTCCACCTACACAAGTCTGACAGTATTATTTACAAACAGTAAGTGCAAGTGTTCAGACTCAGAAACTGATTACTTGCCTGCATTCATATTTATAATTCAATTCAGTTCACAACAAAGGTTTTAATTCTGATCTTTTTTATACATCAAGACTTGAAACTAAATAAAATTAAATTTTCCTTTGCCATCCGAGTTACCTTCCTTTGCTTGTTACATACCAGAGGTCCAAGGATATACAGAGATATAAAGTGCACTACCTGAGCTAACTGAGTTGAAAAACTTTCTAGGCTTAAAATTATATTAATTTTGTTAATATATTTACATATTTTGTGTGAAGTCTCATTTGTGATGAAATGTGATCATCAGGTCCATGCTGAGATTTAAAGCTTGAAATGTGGCCCTTATAAGCAATAAACTTGGAGACCCCTGTGCTACATGATGGAGTAATTGGGCATGCAAAGAGGCAGAATGAGCAATCACTGCAATGTACTAATCGTGACAACATACCATCCCTTCCACAAACAAAACTGGAATCACATAAGTAGATGTGAACAATACAAAACTATAATTGTGTTACATTTAGAAAAGCAATAACATCCTGGGGTGAAATTAGTCATATTTATTTTATTCGCCATCCCTCCAACTGGCAATAAAAATAAAATAAAAATTTAGTAAAATAATGTAATATACCATGTGTAATTGCTGTGGAGCACATGTTCAGCAAAAGATGTGCAGGATAAATTTGTTGAAGTGGTACAATCTTAATAAAGTGAACACCTATAACCAAATATGCAATGCAACTAACTTTCAAACTTGTCACAAAGAATACAGAAAAAGAACCACATCTTCCCCACACCTTGGCTGAATACTCTTACACATGTATGGAATGTAGTGTAAGTGCAACAAAAATGTTTTTATGATAATTCATTAAAAAAATAATAAATTACTGGCTTTTTTTATTACTCTTAATAGCATTATGTTATATTGTATAAATGCATTTATGGTGGTGAATTACCAGAAATTCCTTTTACATTAAAAATAATAATGGAAAATATCCTAACGTGCTTTTTTCATACTAAGTATCACTACAAAAGGTTGAAGGGGAACACAAGTCACCAGAATAAAACGTATGATAATGTATCAACCTGTTCCTTGCCAAAGCCAAAATTTTCATATCAAAGTGTGTATGAAAACATTTTACTATACTGTTGTCGCGTGCCGGTTTAAGGATTATAGCACGACATTGGCTCACATCCATCACCCCCTCATACCCCCCGCCTAGCGCACTTCGCTGGCGCCTACGAGACGGAAAAAAAAACTTAGAACATGGAACTTGCATAAAAGTACACTCAGGCACACTTGAATGTTGCGTCTAAGTCTTTTGACTGAAGGTCGGAATATACTGTTCACTGTAGACAGTCCTTGTCGCACTCAAATTANCTCAAATTGTTTGGCAGGTTGTATATTTGACCTAGTTTTCTCCGCGGGTGGCATGGGGATTCACTTCACTTACCCCAAGAGTCTGTGTTTTGCTGCGGAGTGATGTCTTCTTGCACCTGACTCTGGAACCTGGATGCATCTCAGCATCCGTGGTGGATNGTGATGTCTTCTTGCGCCTGGCTCTCGAACCTGGATGCATCTCAGCATCCGTGGTGCTGATGAGGGGGTGAGGGGGCCGCCTGGCCTTCCTCTCGTTCTGTTGACTTACTGGCCTGCTGTGTTGCAGGCCCGTTTTCGGCTTGCGACTGCGGATTCCCGGCTTTGTGGCTTGTTCGGTGCACTTTGCTTCTCGCCTACTGTCTATTCTGCGTCCACTCATCTTCCCGCACGCTCGTGTGTTCTTCGTGTCTTAGCTGTCGCCTGTTCTACGTCCACGCATTTTCCCATGCGTCTTCGCTCTTGCTTGTTTGTCTGACCTTCGCCCGCTTGTACTTTGCTGGACGGTAATCGCGTCTCTGGTGCGCTGCCTCTTGAGCGCGGCAACATTTCTTATCGGCTAGCGCGCTTCACACCTTGTTATCGCTCCCGGCGGCGCTGTGGCTCGGGCGTATTATCGCCGACTCTCCACACTTCGTGTTGTCTGGCGCGGTGGCGACGTTATCTGTCCGCCCGGCGTTTCTTCTCGACTGGCGATTCAAACTTCGTTTTTGCGCCCGGGCGCGCGGCGCTCTATTTCTTATCGGTCCGCCCTGCGTGAACTGTCATACTTCAGATAACACTTGGGCTGTGTTCCTTTTTGAATTTTATTACTGTTTCCCCGTTATCTATTACTGACCTGGGTCACTGCCCCCGTGACCTAGTGACCCACTGCGCTTCAGTGGCCTCGCTATTCACGTCTCTGGCATTTGTGGCTTAATTTACTTAGTCGGTTCGGCGCGGAATTTCATCCTTACTGGCCGCGCGTTTTTCTACTTCTCCTGTCATTTACAGTCACCCTCCTGCAGGGTACTCATGACTTAACTTGACTATTGGTAGGCGCGGAATTGTATCCTAGTCCGCCTACCCCACGTCATTTCTCACTGAGCCAGTGGAAATGACCTCCCTAACCGCTCCTCGCTCGCTTCGCTTCTGTCTATTCGCTAGACCCTCTCGCTCGTACTCGTACTCGCTCCACGTTCGCTCGTCCCTCGTCTCTCGCTCGAACATCGCGCCACATTATTGCCAGCCATTGTGCAATGGGCTGTCGTGGCCTCCTTCTTCGGTAACCGCTCCTCGTTAAACGTCCGTTCTCCCGCCTCGTTTCGCTCTCGAACTCGCTCCTGCGCGTCTCAGTTATCGACTGGGCGCCAAAGAGGTTTGTTTGAGACTCCCCTTAAGTCTTTGGGTTCCTCCTTACTAGCTCGGTACTTCGGTATGTTCAGCCTGACTAGTGCGGAAATCTGGTACAGGTGAGACCCCTTTACTCGGGTATACGGTTATAGTCTGGTTCTTTGATACTGTCTGTACAGACGTATCTGCGCCCCAACGTNGGTTGGCCTTGGCAAGGCCGCAGTTGCTGTCAGCTCACTGTGGTGCTGTTCTAACGACGTGTGGCCGGGGGTCCGATTTCCCCCCGGCCAAAATGGCGCGACTGACTTACTCTCTGGTCGAACTGACGTCTCTCGGCGGTGAAGATGAACTAACAACTGCCTCGATATGACTGCCTGACGTACCCGATATTANACGTCTCTCGGCGGTGAAGATGAACTAACAACTGCCTCGATATGACTGCCTGACGTACCCGATATTACTGACCCCCCTCCTATTCTTGGAAAGGGGTTTTTATACACGCCCGCCTCTCAGTCTTAATTGTCGGCACGTGGCGCCTTGTAGGGGTGGGAAGGAGGTGTGAGGGGGTGAGGTGGAAGAGCTCCGAACAAAGCCTTCCAACACACGTGTCCTGATTTCTGAAGTTTCAGGCGGGGGGGAGGGGTAATACCTACTGTCGTCAGCGATCCTTCCGTGGTGCGTATTTTCTGAGTTAGGTGAAATACGCCCGATTATTTGGTTGATATCTCGTGAATTCCCTGTACTCCACAGATCTCGCGGCGGGCGAGAGGTGTCNTTAGGCAGGGGGGAGGGGTAATACCTACTGTCGTCAGCGATCCTTCCGTGGTGCGTATTTTTTGAGTTAGGTGAAATACGCCCGATTATTTGGTTGATATCTCGTAAATTCCCTGTACTCCACAGATCTCGCGGCGGGCGAGAGGTGTCCGGGGTGAAGGGGGTGAAGGCCTACGCTTCAGCTCCACGTGTACCGAAATTTTCCACCTGCCTGTGGTCCCACGTGCCATCTCGTAGGCGCCAGCGAAGTGCGCTAGGCGGAGGGTATGAGGGGGTGATGGATGTAAGCCAATATCGTGCTATAATCCCTAAACCGGCACGCGACACTGTAAATACCAAATTTTAAGAAACGGTGCAACTAAACTATGATAAAGTTTAATTCTGAAACATGCTCAGAGGATAATATTGTCTCATTGTCAACTAAATTGTAAAAACTAAGAATGTTTATTCAAAACAGGAACCGCATGAAATCAGTTTTGGAAGAATGTTTATACTATGCATCAAAATGTTAAAAAAGGTGTAGCCGAATACCAAAATACATAAATTTTCAGCTCTGGTTCTTCATTTGCATACACGGAAGAGTAGTGATAATCACCGACATTAGCAAAACACATACTTTAAATTTAAGAAACAAAACATTGGAGGCATGAAAGTTTGCAACTGAAATCAATTATCAATAAGATGGACAATACAATTTTGTTGAACTATATAAAGTCAATATCTGAAAATGGAAAGACTTCTTAAAATTCAGATTACTTTTGAAGAGAGAAATACTGTAAAAAGTTAGTAGTTTTCCTCACTAGTTTTATTTTGTTTTTATTATTTAATACTAAAAATGAAAGTCAATAGATTAAAAGTGCAATGATGGGAGAAGATACAAAGAAAAGCACCAGTATCTATCAATACTGTGAAATGTTAGTGGCTTGCACATGCTGATTGCTCTAATTTCAAACAAATCATATTCAACGATGATACAAAGAAAAAATGGAACCTCAAGGATTGTAGTTGAATGAGAATGTCTGGTGACAGTGTTGCTATCTTTGACTTCACAGCAGAAACTCATGATATAATAAGTCCATTACTTGCAATTTAATTAATTCAAAAAGGTCTATAATAAAATTTTATGAGTTAGAACATATTTAAAGTTTTAAATAAAGCAGAATGGTTCACCATATAAAGGTGGTATATTTACCAGATTTTTGTCATATCTTTCTGAAGCTCATGGGTATTCATTCACTAACATAATTTTTAGGACTGTATCAACACAAACCTTATTTATAGTCTATTTCAACAATGAGTGCACTTTTATGACAGCCAGTGTATGCGGACATGTCGTAAATGAAACCAACAACATCCTCTACACAAAAACCTGCATCAGCTGTTGTATAAGCAAGTGAAGAGGAAAATCATATCGGCACTTCTGACAGTCCTGCCGATGCACTAATGACCACAGAAATATATAGACAGTACAGCGTCCGTAGGCAAATTATTATTTGATTTTATGTGGTCACAAAGAAGCAGTTATTAGTGAAATAAACTAAACCTTTTACTAAAATAGTAACGCGTGTTTCAAATGAAATGCAACCAGTGTGCGTTTACTCTCCTACATAAAATTGCTGTTGTTTGCTTTATAACCGGCATCGTCAAGGTTGCTAAGCAAGTAATGATAACAGATCCCACACGAGTGCATTTGTATTTATTGCAAGAAATAAGTGAAGTGCTGCATTGGTGCTTATAACGAAAAAAATTAATTAATTATATCACTGCTAGAAAAATAATGTGTTGGAAGATTATCCCAAGAATTTCGTAGTACAACAAGAAATTTAAACAAACCATCTTGTGCCAGCATTGTGACCATACAGTAGTAAGTTTCCAAAGTAGATACTATATTGTGAAAATAACTTATATTAGAAAAGTTGTAAGGTGTCATTTCATTCTATCCCATCTTCATATTATTTTTTCATGCCTGTTTCGACAGTTAGAAGAGACTGTCATTTGGTTTCCTTTTGTATTGAATGCAAACGTATATTTATGGAAAACTGACAAAGGCATAAGAAATTTCTTCCTTACATGTAGTGTTTGACTTTTAATCCAGTGTGCCTGCCCAAAATAGATAGAAATTGATATGAAAAGGTTAAAGCAATTTTTCACCTGTCCATTGGGTGGGTAATAAAAACACTGGAAACCATTTTCATTTGTGTTTCCCATTCACAATTTCATCCCATGGTGCAAAAAGAGGTGGTTGCATATCTACCAAGAGATCATTCATCTTTCAGTAGTTTATAACATTCTCTTCTCACATGACAAAGAGTTCATTTCTCTTCCTGTCATCCATTGTGATTTCATACCAGTAGTATGCTGAAAGAAACCATGTCTAGCCTACGTGCAACCCTGCAATACACCTGCAGACTAAGTGTTCTACCACAGTGCTTACTTAGACTGCAAACAGTTTGTTTGGGACACTGCTTAATGCCCCCTGTGGTGTAACATACTGCTACATGTTGCTGGTCCAGATTACTTCCCTTGCCCCGTCCCACTCGAGCTAGAGAAACAGTGCGTCAAGGACAGAGTGGTATTGCGAGAAGTGGGCGGCAATTTACAAAGGCGAGCTGCCACGTGTGCACGATAAGCCTATCAGGATTCAAGCGCTCCTGACCTTCAGCAGATTGAATTTCAGGGTTATCTATTCAAGAATGATCTGGTCATTGTCCTAGCGTCTCTCAGTGAAACTCTGGGTGCGGGGAACCTTCTAGATCAGGCCAGTGAGACTACTTAAGCCGTGACTGGTATCTGAGCTGAGTGCAGAGAATTGTGCGACCTTAAGTGACAGGTGTCCGAAGACAGCAAAGCAGGGTGCCAGCAGAGCATTGAGTGGCGGCGAGAGTGACCAGCGGCAGTGAAGTACGTGAACTATGGGAATAGTGGAAATAGAGACTGAAGACATTTGGAATGATGGCAATAGACAGATTGAATATGTGTAATAATGAGTATGAATTGAGTGAAAAGAACCAATTTAGATGCATTGATAAGGACTTATTAGAACTGATATATACATTAAATATTGTGCTCATTAAGAAAACAAGGCTAAAGGAGATATATAGTTTAATGTTGTAAATAAAAGCTGTGTGAATAAATTAAAAATCAAATTTAGTTCTTTTAACTTTTATTAAGACCTCCATCTCGCACAATTTCAGATACGCCCCTCAGGCTTCTTGTAATAACACTTTCCCCCTACTCACCATATGCCACTAAGTGTATATCATGGGCCAACAAACAAACTAATGCCAGATCCTGCCCCAGATAAGCCATCAGTGGTCATGTGTGTGGTATCTATGGCCTTATGCATTTGTTGTTTAGTCAACCACTTATTTAATTATTTCTTACAAATAATTTTTTGTAGTAGTGCACTGTGAATGTTATAATTATAAGGGAAACATTTCCAGTCAAAGGAAACTCCATTTTCACGCACTATGAGCAGACTAAAGAAGAAAAACAAGCTTGGACAGATGAAAGTGATATGACAGTTAAATCAGTTCAAGTAAATATTGGGTGTAAATTTCCTGTATATTAATTTACACTGCAACAACAATTTAGAGAACCAAGTTTATTGCAGCTTTTGTATGGACAGGCATGACAAAATACACTAGTTTGCAAAAAAATTGATTCTCACCAACAAATTGTGCAAGCATGACGAAGGTTTCCACTCAGTATCGTCATAGCCCGACATGTGTCTCATTTGTGTTTAATGCAGTTTGCTTATGCGGATGTGCCACTAGGAGGTATACAAATCTCTCCAACATTCATAGCTGCAAGAACATCAAATAGGCCATAGTAGCAGTGTAAGCCACAGAGCCAACCTTAGTGGTGCATTCAACAAGCATTTGCCAGCTGGATGAATTTGAAACAGGCTGCATTGTCGGCCTCTGAGAGGCAGGTTGAACCGTTCTGCCAACATTGTGAGTTGGTATTGGATGCATGGTCACAGGAGGGTACACACACCTGTTAATAAGGCTCAAGTCCATCCCAGCAAACCAGCAGAGCGGGATATGTCGACACAGCATCTCTTACGATGTCTGCCGTTACAACTCGAGCATCACTGAGTGCGTGTGACCTTCTGCTGGAAACAGGCAACATGGCAGCTTGCAGATTGGAGTGAGTGGTGTTCAGTGATGAATTGCGGTTCAGTATGGATACAAACAACCGCCAAATTTGAATCTGGAGACGTCCTGGCCAGTGCAGTGATCCACGTTTCATTTCAGAGCAGCGCACTGCCCCAATGGGGTGTCATTCCTTACGGTTCCCGCACCCCAATGGTGGTGAATGAAGGAATCCTGACTGTGCTACGATACATGAAGGAAATTCTGCTGCCATGTGCGTTCCCCTTCCTGGTGCAGCTTGACAACACCATTTCCCAGCAGGATAATGCCCAGCCTCACACAGAATGGGTATCTCTGGCCTGCCTTCATGATGTCAACACGCTTTCGTGATGTCAACATGCTTGCTTGGCCAGCAAGATTCCCAGACCTCTTATCCATCGAGAATGGTCTGAACCCTTTTGGGCAGAAACTTCGGCCAGCTGCAGCAATAGCGGATATGGAAAGCCATTTGCGCCAGCTGTGGCAGGATCTTCCTCGGGAGAACATGCAACGTCTGAATGCCTCCATGCCCAACCTTGTCTCCATGCTATAGGTGATCCAACACCATACTATGTGCATCCTGCAAGTATTGGTCCCCTGCAATGCATGCTTGGTGTGGTACAATATTTTGATGTTTACTGTATGCATACTACCATGTCCTGTGCTTGTACCTACTTATGTGTCCCTGCAATGTCACCTTCAGTGTGAACTATGTTTCTTTGCAAATGAATGGAGAAACCTGTCGTAGACAAGCACTAAAATTCCTTAAAATCAACACCTGATGTGTGTAAGAATATAAAACTGTAATGGCATTTCTAAAAAGATGCAGAATCAATTTCATTTTCTGGTGCAATGAAATTTTCAGTTGCCCATCTTGTTTATTAAGAAATTGCACAGTGCCCCAACAGTATAACTAGTCCAATAAAACAAATATTTTTGAGTGAACATTTAGCTATAAGACCATGGTTGTTACCACATTTACAACAAAAATGGTAACATTAGGTCAAAAATATTGTCAAAAATTATCTATAGAAACCTTAATAAATGCATTCCTCTCATCTATGATAATGGCAAATGTGTTTTTAGTAGTGTTTCACATTTTATGAAATCATGCCTCTGCACAAGAATGGTGGTGGCATAGTACCAACTAATTTACTGGTGATCATAATTTCAGTAGCTTTATTAAAATATTTAATAACATATATTAATGGTATACGAAATTCAGACTCAAAATTTTACAACCACAAACAACTTTAGTTGAATTAACCAATTTTATGCAGCATTTTACATTATCACAAAATACACACACCACAACAAAATACAGGCAACACTCAGAGTTCATCACGCATGGTGCTCTTCTCTCCAAATGCTGCTATTCTTCCCAGGAACAAAACATGCTTGCTGCTTGCGACAACCAAGAAAAACATGCACGGATGGTCCACGTGGAACTTGTCAACGAACTGGGCCGACCTTTTCAGACGCACTACCGCAGCTATACATGAGGGCACATTAACATGTTAATAAACAAGTCACGCCAACTGTGCATTTGTAAGGAGCTCTACACTTGTGTTGTGGGCCAGGAACAGTGGGTGAAGGGAGGGCAAACATTTGAACATGTCCACAAAATTTGAGTTAAAGAGAGACAGAAATGAAATCAAAATGGATAAGCACACAAATGCTACAAAAAGAAAGTGCATCTAGAAGGACAAATATTAAGTTGACCTCATTCCTCAATGGTTAGAGCTTACAACTGCTACTGTCCAAGTTTCCTCTGTATTAAAAAAATAATTCAAATTGTGATTTTATTTTTAAAATGGCAATCACTTTGATTTTCTGTGAAAACACTTGATAATTATTTATGGGTTTTACATGGAGGGTACTGATATGCCACAAACTGTGGCATACCAACATTTATGCAATGTTTAACTGAGCAGTTTACTTTTAAAGATGATTACTTAATGCTTTAAGTAGGCCTAGTATAGAATTGAGAAAAAACTATTTTATATTTTCTGAGAAATGGAAATAATTGTTGAAAGAGAAACTGCTTCTGTCCTTAAAACTATTCATTATTTTTTTTAGTTAAAAAACTTGTAATAATTTTTTTATTATTTTGAAATGATAAGTGTTAATATTAATTTAAAGAAGCTGTCAACCTAAATAAAATGAACATATTGTGTGCAAAACTGTGAGAAAAGCCATCCTTTGAAAATCCCATCTTATTACAACACCAGGTTCTCAACTACAGCCGTGCATATTATATGCAGTGGCAGCGCGCGATGTGCGGTCAGTCTCTTTTGTCTAGCTCTGCTATTCAAGTGCTTGTTTGTGTTGCGTTGCCATGTGTGTGTGTATCAGTTTTGTGCACTTATAAAACAATAATATATATAATAATAAAACAAGTGAAAATGACTAAGAGGTGCTGTGTTGTTGGCAGCAACAATAACTCTCACCATGATAAGACTATATAATTCTATAATTTCCCAAGTACAGAAAAATCACCTGTTCCCTACAGCCAGTGGGTGAAAAGAATAAACTGTGAATCCTTTACTTCGAACAAATATACTATAAAAGTCTTCACTTTTAGGAGTGACAACTGAGACGTTTAAAAAGCGGCAGATACAAGCATAAAATTTAAAGGTGAAGTAGACATGCAGTCAAAGAAGAAATGTTCTAGCAATTACATATGAAAGAATATAGTAAATGAAGCTTTAGAAGAAAGTGCTTGTTCTTCTGCTTTGGATCCCTGTTCAGTAGAATTAAACCAAAGTGTAGATACTGGCCGTATCCTTGAAAGTAACGTAGTGATACTGAACAATGAAAAGAAAAACACTACAAAGCTCAAGAAATTCAGTGAGAGATGGTTAATGAATGTTATAACAACATTATTTTAAGCCAGAGGACAACAGTATGGATGATAATAATTTGCTTGATTAATCATTCGTATTGTCAGATTCACAAAGCAGTAGTGAGTCAGAAGAAAATGCAGAAGACATTGGCATACAAGAAAGTCAATCTTCCATTGAAGCCAAGGAATAATCACTCGCAAGGAAATATTTGTTTTTTTGGGAGTGTTTGCTTCAATTGTTTCTTTTTTTTGCTAGACATGTGGCAGCATTGTGTGCGAGGTCAACTCTGAAAGGACCTTCACTTACAGTTACAATATCATATACAAAAGGACACACAGTTGTTTGGCGATCTCAAAAAAATATCCATAAACAATCTACCCTTAGTATTCAGCTATCAACAGCCATGTACGTATGCAGTTTAGGATATTCTTTGTTTAATTTGGCTGGCTGGAGATGGGCAATTTGATAGTCTTGAGTTCAGCGCAAAGTATGTAATGTACACAGTAATAGATGTAAAGCGTGGCAAAATTGTGGATTTTGTGTTACTCCAAAAAGGACAAGTGGACGGACAACATCAAAAACCTGTATGAGATAAACCGTTAGAAAGATATGCACAACAACTAAACGTGACTCTTTGTTTCCAACACGTATCGTGGAATCCGTAAAATAATAGGACATAACTCACAAATTTGACGTCGGACATCTTTCAAAATCATTGGCTAAAAAGTTGAAGGCGATAGGAACATAGTGACATTGAATACAACTATGGAGTCAATCAAGCCATAAATCTAGTATGGTGGTCATAAAAACATGTAATTTTGTTGAATGACTAAGTCACCTATTATATAACAATTACTAATTAAAAAACAATTTGCTTATTTCTTATTTATAAATATAAATGATTGTTTTAGTGTCAGTGTTATTTTAAACTAGAATGATGTGAAAATTTTAAGAGAAGGCTAGGTAAAGTGTTTTGTTATAATATATTAATAGCTACAGATTCTGTAACATTTTCCCTTGAAACTTGTAAAATACATTTTTTTATCAAGTATTTTACAATGTTGAACTTAATCAAAGTCCACATTTTCTTTACATTCAGCTGGTTTAAAACTCTGATAAATTTTCTATTTTTTTCCCCCGAGGATATTCACCCAATATACAAATTGTTTGCATGCCACAAACCATACGACCCTATTGGTAATGTTCCCTAGCTCTTCTCTTTCAAATTCTGTTCTTGCGCACACCATCACCACATGTCTAGCTGTGTTTAGTAGAGTATCTAGATTTGAAACGATGTGAGGAATATGATGTGTGTGCATTATACATTCTGCAGTTCCTCGCAGGTTATAAATGAGATTACTTTTAAGACAGCAAACATTTTCTTAAGGTTTCGGCATGCCAACACACATTAACACCAGTCCATGTTGTTTTATCTGTCTGTTGATAGGCCAAACCCAGTACACAGTTGCTTTTCCTTTCAACCTGTTTTGCTTCCGGCTCAAACAAGTAAGGGCGAACATTTTCCGTATACATTTTCTGAGACACTGTTTACATTCTAAGCAAAACAAAACTGCACACACATGTAACGAAACTCAACACCGCGCTTTACGCTGAGAGAGTGCCACGCAACTGCTGTGGCGAACAGAGAGCCGCCTGTGATGCCGAAGGGCCCGCAGCTGGCCTTCCATATAAGCGAGCGCACAGCCTCAGTCTTGCCAGTTGACACTCAGCAGCTCGCTCCATCACCTCATGTGCTGGAGCTCTCTGCTACGACCACCTTCCTCACGAAGGACCACAGCTACCGTCAAGACAACTTCCAGACTTTCAACGCCCCAAGAAGTCTCTGGTAGTGACACCCCTAGTCCCTTCTGGACAACAGCATTAGAGTTAGTGAGGGTCAGTTAGTATTAAAGCTACCTAGCCCCATCTGCTCTTGTCTGGTTTAGACCCACGTCCCCTTTACCTGATATCAACGTAGTTTACTTCCGTTAGAGTTCACTGTTAGTTAGGAGTTAGTATGGGCCACTATGTCTATTACTCACGGGAATAAACATGTGATCTTACCTTACCTTCAAGTATTCATTTCTATTGTGACTGTGACTTTAATTCCAAGTAGATGTTGGCCCACTACGCAAAAGCAGGAGACCGCGTAAAAATAGCAACCCTCTATGCCAAACATAGAGTAGGACTGCAGGCTCTCTTAACCGGGTGCACGTACATACATCTCAAACACACACATTAGACGGCCACCCATATTGTGGATCAGGTACGGCAAGGTACCTGGTGTACACGTATGGTAGAGCCACAACCACTGGAAACTCAATCCACGAAGCGGCAAGTCAGCCAGCACAGCCAATTCACTCCATCCACGTTATTTTTGCTGGAAGGAGTGATAAGACTAGTTATAGAGGTCTGACCCCTTTTGGATCACACCCACGCATCACTGTCGGACCCGGAGTAACCCACCGCACCAACCACCGCGTTGTACTTCGCTGGTTGGAGTAATCGGGTCAGACTTTGGTTGGCTTGGCCTCGGCTGGCTTTACACCTAGCTAGGGATCTTTGTTGCCTGCTCTTCTTAGCATGGCAGACCTTAGTGCCTCTATGCCATAGACCCACAGGAGTGGTGCAAAGTGGAGAGCTAAGAGAGCAGCTACAGCCTCTGAGCCTAGCGTTAACTGCAACCCAGTGCCAACTGTCCTCTGTAGTCTAACCCCACGGGAATAAACTCAAGCTGCCTGCCAACTGGAGAGGCCTCACCTCCCAGTTCCCTCTTTCAGCCACCCCACAATACCGCCGGCGAGCCGCATCCTATCGTCGAGAGATTTCGCCAAGGACTTCCAGTACCGTTTGGAATAGCCAACCCTTGGTTCAGACCAAGCCGGACCAGCAGCCCTCTGCAGACCCTTCGCCCCAAGACTGGGCAAGAGTTCCAACCGGCACCAGCAGCAACAGCGGCTGAGTCAGGAACTACCCTGGGCCATGTCCAATCCAGATAAACCAGTGGCTGTGTGCAAACTAGTAGTGCGAAGGACCGTTAAACCAACACCAGATTTTGTGCCGTGTCGTCAAACCTCGCGCCCCGGCTTATATACCAGCCGGGGACCAGTTAGTAGCCAATAAAGTAAATCCAGTCATAGCCCGTGTCTTTGACAGACACATTAAAACCTTGCCAGACTGTGGCATCGTCGTCAGTCACCCGACATCAAGAATCAAGATGTTGGTACTGTTAAACTTAAATTATTCTCAAACATGTACCAAAAAGTTGGAGTGGTTAGGCAGGGGACGATAAACCAATGAATGAATGAAAAGACAGAAAATTTAAAACATGATGAACATTCTTCTAGCTTCTTAAATTACTTTACAATAATTACAATATCAGTTACTGTTGATATCCCTATTAAGTTAACACGTTTACATTTCTTTGAGCAATGGAAAACCGGTACAAACAACGGTATTTGACAATCTGCAAAAAATATAATGTACAGCAGAACAGATAACTGCATTAACATCTATTGCTCCCAAATATAGGATGTTTGCATGCATTTTAAGTTTTCAGTAATAAACACGCTCGAGCACACTGTTTTCACACCAGCCTCTCCTAAAAAGTATGTGCACTTCAAAAAATTGTAAGCGCATACTACTCGATTTTATGTAAAGGCTCTGATGAATGTAAAATGATTCAGAATGTTTGCAACTGAGAATGATAACTTTTAGCTTTCAAAACGTAGGCTGCTATTTGCATCAATAGTTTTCTCACATTAAAATGTTTCCTGGGAATATTAAACATAATTTTCAATGATTCTCATATAATCTAATCAAAATTTTGTGAAGATATAATTACAATTAATAAATAGGGTTAACTAACTGTATGTCAATTTACTACCCAGACAAATACATATATAAAAACATTTTACACATTTATACATTGCATATTATTTTCCGTTGTTTTCTAATCATTTCAATAATTTTGTTACTACTTCAACCACATTTTCTAGGTAAGGAGTATTTTTAAAAAAGAAACATATCGGTTCTGTGCTTATATTGTAAGAATTGAGCATACTATGCATCTTATATTGACCATTTAAATAAACACACTGCCACATTCTCTCCAAATATGATAACTATGTACATCCTCCTCAGTGCACCATGCGTCGCGTGCAATCAGCATTATCCCCGTTATCAATGCTTCAAGGCATCAAGTCATATAGTGCCTACAGCTACAATAACGTTCAAGATATTACCACCACTGTGTTCCAAATGGGGGAAAGATGGCAGGATCACATTTTCAGCCACTAATTCTTATTATTATAAGTTGAAATTGGCACCCCTTAAGTTTTGTGTCTTATTGCTGAATTTGCTTGACTTTAAATAACATGCCCTCGTCAAATATAACGCAATACATAAAGAGCAAGTAGTGTAGAAATTTCAATTATTTTGACAATAAAAATTGTTTTGGTGTTGTTAGGTTTTTATTCAGTTTTGATAGGCTTCTACACTAAAGAAGTAATATAAAATTTAAAATTATATTAATTTGCAATCCATTATGCAGTAGAATATAGATTTTTAGTGACCATAGCTACTGTATTACATATACAAAAATTGCATTACAATTCATGGATACAACTTCTTGTTATAAAAATTTACACACAATATAACCCAGATGTAGAATTTAAAAAAAAAACTTGACAAATTTATTGTGGCTTTACATACACACCTGATATCCTGTAAAAACAATAATATTTATTGTTGGTTATTCACCCCAAAATTTCTATAACAAATCTTTTAGCAGGCCTATATATTTGCTTTGTAATTCTTCTGCATATAAGCAAAACCAAAACCATTTAAATATGCGAGTACTTAGGTTTTAGTAACAATGTTGAAATACACTATTGTTTGAGAAAAATGCAACACTAAGAACGATACATGTGATTCAAATGAACTTTATACCACAGATTAAGTACATGACAATAGACAAGTGATTAGGATTACAGAACTGTACATGATCTCTGCCCTTGAGAATTCAGTATGGTGTGAAAGTCCCCACTTACTGCAATCAGAACCCCTAAGCATCGTGGCATGGAATCAAAGAGGACCTGGATACGTCCCTGGGGAATCTCCCTCCACGCAGTTTGTACACGAGTGCACAACACATCAACAGTGGTTGCTGGAGGTCTGGACAAACAAGTTGCTGACCAACAATATCCCAGACATGTTTGATGGGCGACATGTCAGGCGAACGTGCAGGCCAGGGAAGTAATGGTACCCATCGTTCATGGCTTGCACATTCCTCGCCACGTGGCCAGGCATTGTCCTGCTGGAATATGGCATGTGGAGTCGCCTGAAGAAGGGGCAGTACCTCAGGCTCTAAAACCTCCCTGATGTAGCGGTTGCTGTTCAAATTGACCTCAATATGTAGGAGTTGAGATAGCATGTTGTATCCAATGGCGCCCCAAACCATCACACTTGGTGTTTGTCTGCTATGCCACTCCACAATGCAAACTGCCAGATTACGGTCACCACAGTAGCGTCTAACACGTATGCGACCATCACTGTAGGACAGGTTGCAGTGGGACTCATCCTAAAACACTACATTTTGCCACTCAGCAAGCCAGCGACGGGGTTCACGTTCCCATTGCAATCTGACGCATTTGTAGTTTCTGGACAATGGAAGCCGATGCAATGGCATGCGTGCCACCAATCCAGCCAGCAGCAAACAGCGTAAAACCGTTGATGTAGACAGGTCCACACCCAATGCAGTGCTCCAGCGTCTAGCCAACACCATGGACAAAGCTGTACGGTCCGTTACTGCCATGCGGACAAGATGGCGGTCATCCA
This sequence comes from Clitarchus hookeri, assembly GCA_002778355.1. NCBI lineage: Eukaryota > Metazoa > Arthropoda > Insecta > Phasmatodea > Phasmatidae > Clitarchus > Clitarchus hookeri. The sequence continues at coordinate 46,364 of NQII01008565.1, read as the reverse complement.
GTCCTGTGGTAACATTGCGAGGACCAGTACCCACTCATCGCTGCGTACGACCCTCTTCTATCCACTGGTGCCACACACTCATCACTGTCGTAGCAGTATGCCCTGTACAAGCTGAAATATCACGGTACGACAAACCCGTTTCCCAGAGACTGATCATTCTGCCCCGTTTGAACTCACTCACATGTTGATATGGCACCCTTTGACGTCAACGAGGCATACTGGCACTTGCCTTCACATCGTTTGACTGCTCTTCATTGACTGAGCTTTACATAACATGGACCTTTCCGGTCACACAAGAGAGGGTGCTGCTGGGTCTACGTGTGCACCATCTCTCTGTAATCGTAATCACTTATTGCTGGTACACTGTTCTACACATCCTTTGAGTTTGGATTCATTTGGGCCATTCTTTCTGGGTGTTGCAATTTTCAAAAACAATAGTGTATATTATGTAAAATGTTAATATTATAACACACATATAAATGTATGTATCTAAACAAATACCTACATCCCTTTTTATTCATCCATCATTCAGTGAGTGATCGTTTCTTTTCCGCCATGCAGACCAAAAGAATGTGTCCACTAATCTTGTTCTTTTTTAAATGTATTTAGCATTCGCGGTTTCACTATCTTACTTGTAAGAAATATGACAAGTTATATGGAGCAAGTTTGGCATTTCTTGGTGCTCTCACGAACTACCATGTTCCAAAATAGTATGAAAATGGGCTAAAATTGCAGAATTCATGCCTCATGGCACAAGAAATTTTACAGTTGGTTATAATTAAATTCAGATTTTTCACTATTCAATGTTATGTAGATTTGTCTTTTATTTTCTGACTTTAAATAATAATAATCAACTGTATTTCATCTACATAATAATCAACTGTGTTTTGTCTATAGGATTTCTTCATTTTTGTCACTCTAATTAATAAACTTGAATGTATATTGAAATTTCAATAAGCAGTAATCCGAGATCCAACCATACACTATCGTTTAGGATTAATATAATTTTCATAAATGTAATGGTTTTTACATAATCTCTTGTGCTGTGAACACTGATTTCATGGCTCTTATTCATATGAATCACGCCCTCTTTAAACAAGTACTTTTAGGAATAAATTCTGTGGAAGGTTACAATGTATCTTACTCTAGCTTGCATAGGAATAGCAAACTAGAAAAACTAGATTTCCTTGTCAACTACAATAGCAGCAAACTGGCATGGATAACCTGCAACAAATGTTGCACTTTAAATGACTTCATAATTTGTTCCCTTCATGTTTAAACGTGTGCCATACGCAAATACGTTTTAAAGAGCACAACTTTGCAAGAGAGAGCTGAGTTTGAGGTGAGATCAGTACATCAAAAATTTCTATTTTGTTACTTAATGTAATTACACTAAATGAACCAATTTTTCAAGACTGAACTTTACTTTCTGCTTAAAAGAAAATAATACCCATAATTTGATTTTGAAGAAATAATGAGACTGAATTACACAAGAAACTACTGTAATGATGATGATAATTAATTAACTTTACAACACTGAAAACCATATGCAGAACTGTTTATAACTTCCTCATTACATGATATATCTGTACAAGCATGATACAAAACATTTAGTAATCATTACAAACTGACAACACATTTGTTATCTATTATACATATTGTGCATCCTGTGAAGATTAACCTATGTTACGCACACACAAACATCTACAACAAATAAAATTAAGGAAAGAAGATAAATGTTTCCTGCATGTAGCAATCTTCAGGAAAACTTCTACCTTTTAGAAAAAAGTAAAAGTGATTTTCCTGGTATTATTGAAACAACTACCGGTAACCACTAACAGTTTATAAAAAAAAGCCATGGAATAACATACTTTTTTTACAGAAAGCTTTTTGACTTCTATTTAATTTACAAAATGTAGCATTTTTCAAGTATTGTGAAAACTTATGGTTTGTGAAGCAGTTTTATTTGAATTTAATTGGATATTTTCCTACATTACTGATGAATTGTTACAATTACCATAATGTAATAAATATTTGTTACTGAATAAGAGAGTGGCACTACAATGCGTTGCATCCGATACTTTGCTTCCACAACCTGAACTCTGTAATAAGAGAGGAGGCCAATAATATTTTTTTCCCCACCAAGATTTTATCTGTAGAAAACCCTAGAGCAAGTTCTATTTGGAAACAATGCAGAAATGAAAAACTATAAATTTACTGACTTTCTTCTATTACTTATAACTACAAGTTCTGGCCAGTTATTTTCCAAAATTTCTCAAATTCTTAGCAAATTAGCTTATTTGTATATTTCAACAAGTCAGTTTTAAATAATCACAAAATTATTAATTTTGGTTTACTAAAGTGTGATTACAGCATGTCTCAAAAAACTGATTAATTTAAAGATATTAAAAAATACATAAAAATTCTGATACACAGACAGTTTTAATATTTTATAGTTGAATGTGCCACAAATGTAATATATAACTTTTTTTTTTTTCAGTGTTACTACTCTCATCCCAAGTAAACTACGTAATGTTGAATGTGTATGTAAATTTTTAATTTATTTAAACTTATGTTAACTATGTACCACTTAATCTCTCCAACCATTTCTTGATAATACAGTATTAGTAACACCTAGCTGTTATCATGCTGCAACATACCCAAGACCCAACATGCAAGCATACTGCCAACCCTCTACATTTGCAAGGCAATGAACAACATGCACCAAGCAAGCATGGTGGCAACAGGCAAAAGTTGTGTTTCGGATGCAGGAAACATTGGTTTGCGAGTTGTGTTTCAAAAAGATGAAAAAATACTGTACCAGCACAAAACTGTATCATACAAAATATAAAGGTTTTAATACACAATAAAATTTCACAAGAGAGAAAAAATTAGTCAAGGAAATATAATCAACAGCCTTTAATAGCACAAAAATTGATACAAATTTAGAGATCACGTATATATGTAACATTAAAATGTGATGATGGGAAGAAAATAACATAGAAACCAAAATCATAAACTCTACTTAAAAATACGTATGGACCTAGATGAACTATAGCCAAAAAGAGTTAAAAGGAAAGAGAAGCTCTGGAAAAGGGTTGAGACACGTGCAGTTGCAGGTGCTACAAGGAAAAGTAAGTGTGCTTAATGAACATATGTATAATGTATATTTTATTGTATTTTTTCAGTACACCTTTTATTGTAGTATTTAAACTGATCATCATTGAAAACTGGCAACTCTGTTAAAATCACTTTAATTTATCATTAGTTTAATACAATCACTTATTAATTATCTTTCAAAAAACTTTCACTCCATTAAAAATATTTATATTTACAATATTTTAGAGTTAATAACAAATTTTGATTATTTTAATGTACCTATTTTGTGGTCATCTCTGAATTTTAATATATCTTAGTTTCGTGCATAGCTGGGAAATTTTATTTAGAATTTATTCATGGTGCTCCTGCCTGGATCTAACACTGAAGGTGGCACAAAATTAATTAAGCACTTTTGAAAGACCAGCTGTTTCTTTTCACATTCCTCCGAGTATTCTTTTGCCATACGAAAACATTAACATTGCTGATCAATTGAAACCATAAAAAAAACCTTACACCTGGAGCATACTCTACAGGGGGAAGGGGTGGGGACCACCTGGCCTAGCCCCCTACCTTGAAGTTAATTGATTCTGACAGTTTACTTAAGGCAGCATGAATGCTGGCAGCATAAACTTATTTGTTGCTTATTAATGGCCCCAAAATATTTTGGATGGCTGACAGGGGAGTGGTTTGCACATTATATTCCATAACTTTTTTCTAAATATTGCCTACATCAAAGACTTATTTATAATTCAAACACAGAATCACTTGCACTATGACAAACTCCTGTATTGTGGTTGACAGTTGAAAAATGTACCACAAAAGAGCAACATACTGATTTATATTGCATTATATATTATTTACTAATTACAATCACATTGCAAATCACGTATCTGGCTGTAACAATACAAAAATACGTGAGAAAGAAAAGTCTACCTCAAAAAAAATCAAGCAGTCTATCGAAAACAGAGCATAAAGAAAGTAAGAGGAGTTTGGCCAACATATGAGGTGTTATTTATGCATACATACACAAGGTCTTGCACATGGCAAAAGGGTCCCCCCACCCCCTTTGCAAACAGCTGGATCTAGCCCTGTATTGCACCAAGTATTACTTTAATGTGTACAAAAGAAAATTAAATCAATTTCAATGGTCACAAATTACACCATTAAAAATGTTGATAAGATGTTAAGACCAACGACAACTTTTTGTATTTCTTTGTCAACATAACTTTCATTTCTCAAGTCATACTTCATGTCGGAACACAAGCAGTTATGGACAGGGAATTTTTTCAAAAGTGCTTAATCAACCATAGTAAGCAAGCTACAAAAACATGTAAGGAGTACAGACACAGAAACTACATGACTGGTACAGGAAGCAGGCTTTCTCAACAGACACTGAGCATTTTGCAGCACAAACAAAACATCCAAGATTGTAAACCTTGAAAGGTCATAAAAGTACAAGCAAGAAGAATTTCAACTATTCAATTGTGCAGTATTCATGAACACAACACTTTTAAAAGCGAGAGCTTATTTATGAAATCCTCTTTTGGTCAGCTTAAATTTTTCTTGGTATTAACGAGTTATAAGCACGATCAAGAGATAGAATATTCTGGTGCTAGAAGTTTGTGATATTCCATGATCATCTTAAAATGATAAGGAGTAAGTCTGGAAATTTGCTGGGGTACTAAGAGCTGCAGTGGTGTTTCTGGACAGAACACAGGTCCAGAATGGTCAAGCATGCTGCCTGTGCTAGTTACACAACACTACAAAAAAGGAATAAAAAGTTACAGATGTACGTTAACTCACCAGTTGCTGNTACACAACACTACAAAAAAGGAATAAAAAGTTACAGATGTACGTTAACTCACCAGTTGCTGCGGCAGCCTCGCTCCCTTCCTCATTCACCTCAATGAAAGCCTTCTGCACAACCTGACTCACTTTCAAGGGCTCATCATCCTTCGCAGAAATTCCGGAGAAGTTTGCAGTGTTCTCAAACATGTCCACAATCCCCAACTGTGGAAAAAACCAACATCACTTTGTAATCACATTCCGCAGATGCATTCAGCTCCGAAAGGTTTATAGACAAACTGCACCTCCAAACCCCCTCCCAAAAAAAAAATATTGTTCTGGAAAAAAACAAGTTGTAGATTTTTGCTTTTCATCAGGTTACATCTACAGCTACGTGACTTCTCATATTTTTTTAGTATACCTGTTGACTTATGACTGTTTAAGTGTGCGGTAAAAGCATGAAATAAACAGCATAGTTGAGTACCCACACTTGCCAAGCAAGTGTCTCAGAAGTGAAGGAAGGACATAACAGGATCACACTGCCAACCTCAAGGAATCATGCGATTATTCACACTGTATCCACTCTGCTACACACAACACAAAGACAAGCAAGATAGATANAACCTCAAGGAATCATGCGATTATTCACACTGTATCCACTCTGCTACACACAACACAAAGACAAGCAAGATAGATAGATAAGGTGGGTAGATAGGGCTGAACATCTCGTCGACAGTGGGCTCATAAGAGCCGGAAGGATACATAAGGAAGGGAAGAATTACTCAAAAGGGCTTTAAGAATTACTCAAAAGGGCTTTACTCATGTCATGTTCTTCAGGGTGTTTGGTCATTAAACTACGTCTGCATGCTCTGCAGGAGACTACATACAGTAGAACCCGCTTATAAGGTTCCCGTTTAAAAGGTTTTCCCGCCTATAATGCACGATNTACTTAGGAAATTGGGAGTGGGATTTTGCTGTCAAAGTTGTCTGACTAGCTTGAGCATGTTAGATTTAACAAGGTACAGCACTATAAAGTTTACTATATTATTTTAGCTATGTACCAAGCTCTATCCTTGGGTAGCTTCGCTGTGCAACTGCTTGTACCTATCAACATTAAAGGGCTCTTTGATTACTTAACTTAGTGATCCCTGAGAAGAGGGGAAAGGTCCCTCTTGTACAATTCTTTACCTGTAAGGGGTTACAGTAGCTCAGGATCTGATGTAACAGCCACTGGCATGCAGCTGATGGCTTTGGCCAACTAGAGCTGCACTGCTAACGTATGAACCAGTTCCAGCTTCATGCATAATTTAAACAGTACAAATTTACATAATCAAACTTTATAACCAAACATCAAAAACCAAAGTTTGACATGGCATAGAGAACTACTTAACATAATTTTTTAAGCTTGTACAGTTTTAGTAATATCCATATTTTCCCATTTGGGACAGACATCACAAATAATGAATGAAGGAACCTTTGATTACAGTTACGAATATGAAACAAATTATGCGAGAAAAGAAGTATTGATTTTAAAATAACTGTTACAAAATGTTTCCTGTGCCTTGACAAGCTAAGAAATTATGTTATGGAGGCATATACGTATATCCAAGATGGCTGGGATACCTCCCCCGAGCAGAGATGTCTCAGTGAAGATAAGGTACATAGTCGAGAGCTGTTTGTCAGAGCTATATATCCCAGCATTATACATTCCAATATAAAATAAGCTATGTAGTAGCATTCTTCACGGGGGATCGACTCTACATATCAATGCACCCCACCTGAATGCCGACATCCAGTCACAGTAGGAGGAGGCTTGATGCTATATAGTGGAGGAGTGGCGAGACTTCAAATAGCTTTTGAGCAAATAGTACTGGCTAGGAATGTGTTGGACTTTGGTTTGGTTGACCAACCATCCTCAGTATCCAAAACAGCTTTCACTAACAATCACCAACTGAATGAAAGTGAGCATTTGGGAGAAAGGTTGCCTATCGTGAACCTAAATACAAGACTGCTTGTTGTCATTGCACCTGGTCTACCAGGAGATGTACCACTACTGCCCTGAACTTAAGCCCTGGGTGGTGATTCCAAACACCTGTCATTGCACTGTTTGATCGTAGCATAACTGTATAGTTTGTTGGCCAAATACATTATACTGAGTGTGATGGAGCGCAGTACGCAGTTTCTCTTTAGTTATTGATGACGTCATTATGTTCAGTGTGATTCCACATGTTAGTTTATTGTTTTGCTGATCATTAGGGCCTAGAAATTTTCATGAACTGCGAAATAATGCGAAATACTGAGTAATGATGCTTATTTGTGAAATTCTGTGATAATTCCAGTATTCGCAAAACATTGACGAAATTGCTTGTTTAAAGGTATCTAAAACCACGGTGTGAGCTTCTTTCACCATGAAAACTCTTACAAACATTAAATTTTGCAATTTTTCATTTCTTATGCAGCATTATCTTCCATTTACTTCGCATACATGCGGATAACAAAACTATTTGCTTGGTGATCACATTTTTGACTATAAAAACGTAAACAAGATTTCATGTCATAACAAAAAATTCATAAATTGATTCGTAGCAAGGTCGAAAGATTATCGTTGCACGTATGATTCAATATATATCAAGCTGAATCACTATGGCGCTCATTCATAGGCAGCATCACGCCTGTGTGTACTTTATTTATAAACACACATCTCTAACCATAAATGTTGGTGATATGACAAAGTAAATAGTACGGATATATAACACAAATGAATTTTTTTTTTGTGGAATGTAATAACGAAGCACTAAACATTCCAGCTGTATTTTTAAACACTGCCAACTTTACTCATTTTCAAGTTAGCTTGTTCATTGCTTTTTTTCCTGACTGCCATCCACGCTCGTGTGTAAACAAAAGAGCAGTTCACTCACAACCAACGTGATTTTCAGTGTCAGTTTGCAACTCCTGAAATAAAGTATTCATTAACGTAATAAACATTTTGATACTTGTTACGAGTGAAGCTGTATTGTTATGGCTTTCTGCTTTTTATCTCCATGTAATTTCTGGCCCCAGAAATTCTTGAAATTTCATATAATATGCCGACCTGGAAAATGTGCTGCTTCATGCAATTTAAGTCGGCATAAATTTTGAACCACAAATAAACTTGAAAAAAAAAATTCAGAAAAGTTTTTTTATAATATTTCTGATGTATTACCATTCTGAAAGCTTAAATAAGTGTGTGTGTGTTATTTAGTCTTCACGTGATTCACAGTTTATGAGTTAATTAATACCTAAGCATGTATGTCAGTAGTTTTGAAACAATAACACCATGAAAATGTTTAATTCTCCACATGAAGCATGCCTTGAGTGTTATAGTCCATTCACGGATTCTTCGGATATTTTGAAACAAACCTTTGAAAAATCACCCTGTTTTTTTAAAATAACTAGTATACCACAAATGTATAACACTGTGATTAACTTTAAAGTATTTTATTGTTGAATAAACGAAACATTAACTTAGTATCTTCTATAACTTGTAATATTTATTTTGTATTCAATACAAATTAAAAACAGTGAGAGCAACGATGTGTTGAAAATGGCTAGTAAGAAATAGTTCCGTTAAATATTGTTTTGACCAATATTTTTTAGTATGCTAATTGTAAATTAAACGTTGCCTATTGAAATATTGAAATTTTTAGGTAGCACTGGCAGAAACATATTTTATTTCTACAGTCAAAAATATCCGCGCAAATTACGGTGCGTAGGCACTAGTGACATGGTGTTTTCTTTCCGTCCGAGGAAAAAACTTGAATAGGCGGAACGGAACTTGTTGCTCTATCTCTCTCTCAGGATGTTTCACACCGTTAGTAGTAGCAAGAAAATTATACATGTTTTCAATTTCAGTATTTTTAATACTTATTGCAGATGAAATTTTAATGTGAATACTTATTTTACTATATTTAGATATAATGGTGGGACGTTTTCAAATACAAAGTTGACAGAAATGCAGCGACATAACGATGACATGGTGTGTTGCTCTTGGCTGAACAAAGTGTTAATTTTTCTTCCTGCAAAATAGGCTTAAAATTACCACAACAATTTAGTACACCTCGTGTTTTTTAAACCTACGTAGACAAGTTATGATGTAGTGATAAATCTGTTTTTCCACGTCAGGAATAAATATACTGTAACGTGTTTCGTGACCACAGCAGGTGAAAATTGTATCTGCGTCGCGTCGTGTTTGTTATGCTGGACTTGCGTGTGTGTGATTGCAAATACTGGACGTGCCAAATTTAAAAGTTTTAAANATACTTATTGCAGATGAAATTTTAATGTGAATACTTATTTTACTATATTTAGATATAATGGTGGGACGTTTTCAAATCCAAAGTTGACAGAAATGCAGCGACATAACGATGACATGGTGTGTTGCTCTTGGCTGAACAAAGTGTTAATTTTTCTTCCTGCAAAATAGGCTTAAAATTACCACAACAATTTAGTACACCTCGTGTTTTTTAAACCTACGTAGGCAAGTTATGATTTAGTGATAAATCTGTTTTTCCACGTCAGGAATAAATATACTGTAACGTGTTTCGTGACCACAGCAGGTGAAAATTGTATCTGCGTCGCGCCGTGTTTGTTATGCTGGACTTGCGTGTGTGTGATTGCAAATACTGGACGTGCAAAATTTAAAAGTTTTAACCATGAACTGTTTTTATAATGAAATTAACTATTTAACAGTCCCGTCTGTTTATCACAACTATGTAACTTCGCCCTAGGTTAGCGCTCACTGCTTCGTATCCCGCGTGAGTGAGTGGAAGTGAAGGACAGCAGTTCTACGATAGTGAGTGGCCTATCACAAAGGACGCAACTGCACACACCAATAAACTTATCGCAGCTTGCGCCTCGCTGACCCTGAGAAGCTCATATTTCTCCATTTATCACGCAGGAATGTCGTCAACACTATTACCTTTCCCAGAACAACTGGGATTGCTGAGAACGTTTTAGACAGCACCTACCTCAAGTATAAATACCACATGCGGGCCTCAGAGTGAGTGATTAAGATCTGAGAGTTTGGCATCTCGTGTGACCTTAAACGACAGTTGGGCGTTTCTGGAGCGGGGAGGAACAACTGCGCGATCTGCAAGAGTGCGTCGGCGAGCTTGTGTGCAGTGAAGAATGGGATTGGATCTGCGGGACTGTTGACTGAATGTGTGAGTGAAAAGATATTCGGGACGATGGAAATAGACAGTTTTAACTAAACGTGTGGAAATAATTGGAGCAGTTTAAGGGACATTAGCAANCGGGACGATGGAAATAGACAGTTTTAACTAAACGTGTGGAAATAATTGGAGCAGTTTAAGGGACATTAGCAAGAGTGAAGACTGTAATAAAGACTTCAATTGAAATGGAAATAGTAATTAAATGTTGCATTCAATAAGAATGAGTTAATAGGATGCTCAGACTGGTCAGTAACAGATGTTTGACTGTTTGTAGCATTAAGAATAAATATAATTATCAAATTTAGTTCTTTTATTTTTATTTAGACCTCCATCCCTCACGAACTCAGATATGCCCCTCAGGCATTCCATGTAAAATTATTAAGCTCAGCCAGAAAATTTTAAATAAATAAATAACCCTAGTATAAACTAAGTACTTATGAAAAGAAATATAAGCAGAATAAAAGTTACGGTAGGCCTATTTGAATGCATGTTTGCCACTATTTTTAAGTTTGTTGCTACTANAATATAAGCAGAATAAAAGTTACGGTAGGCCTATTTGAATGCATGTTTGCCACTATTTTTAAGTTTGTTGCTACTACGTACAAAAAATAATTGACACGAGTTGCGTACTTGAATATACTGTCTACTTCGATGGACTGGTTGCTCCTTCATTTTAATATTTATTCCAACTGAGGCCGTCCTTTTAACAAAATAACCCAAAANCTTCGATGGACTGGTTGCTCCTTCATTTTAATATTTATTCCAACTGAGGCCGTCCTTTTAACAAAATAACCCAAAACACATCAATAACAAGAGGTTAAATACTACAGTTCTTTCCCCAACAGTTGTAATAGCGTTAAACAGTCGCAGCAAAATATTAACACATATCATCTGTAATGTGCTTTACAGTATGTAACACAGATATGTTAACAATATGTAAAATAATTACCGTAAGAGCTACCTATCGTCAATACATACATTAATAAAAAGTCATAAAACGGACCTCAATATGTTTATAGGCCTAAATTGTGAACATTCGTAGGTAATGGTTTGTGTTTACATGTTGTGGAAGGATAAGTAATCGGCAACCAAAAGTCNCTAAATTGTGAACATTCGTAGGTAATGGTTTGTGTTTACATGTTGTGGAAGGATAAGTAATCGGCAACCAAAAGTCAGCTTCAGAAAAGTGTGAAGTGACAGTGAATGGCCCATACGAATACATTAAAATAGTATTTTAATGACTTTCCGAACGCTTTAATTTGTATGAGCAGATATAACAAAGAGTAAATTCTCGCTTCCATGGCTAACCATCAAGNAACTTTCCGAACGCTTTAATTTGTATGAGCAGATATAACAAAGAGTAAATTCTCGCTTCCATGGCTAACCATCAAGGTAAGTAAATTGGGGCAAAATTAGATTCTGCATTAAATGTGTGGGTGTGTGTGGATGCAATTTCATGAAATACATTGTCATCAGCTAGGTATTGTTTTTTTCGTATTCTGGTACAGTTACGTTCATATCAGTGCAGGCATTTAAATGTTACAAACTAAAAGTTATTTTTTTGGTACGAAAAGCAGTAAGCCTTCTTAGCAAACATGTTATGTTCTTTACAAAACTGTGTCACTGGACAAATTTTTACAAAACTTGCATTGAGTGAAAAATATTACTATGGAAGAATGCTGTAAAGATTTGGATCAATTCTGTTCGGCCATTTAATTTCATGAAAATTGTTTTCGTTGCACGTAATGTAATAGCAATGCCCAACATTTGCTTACGCATAGTTTCATATCAAAATATTGATTTGTTCTTCTATGCATTGTAATTCTGCTCTTAAATGCTGTGAAACATAATTCCTAGGTCATTAACAACTGTTTAAGGCACATAGTTTTCTGTATGGAGGGGTAAATGCACCATATCTAAAAACATGCTTTTCTTGTATGACACATACATAGGCAAGCGGTTCAGGTCGCCACACTTTTTAAAGGTGAACGTTCAAAACGTCTTGGCATTGTTTTTATAACACGAAAAAAGAACAATGTTTCACTCTTTTATTATTCTGTTGACAACCTAAACCAAACATATTTTCTTATGACCTCTGAAGTGTTGACCAAAGTTAAAGGCATTAATTCATATTCAAACAAAAAAAGAATTGTGAAACAGTCAATATTCACAAACCAATATTATTTATTGAAATTATTGTGTACATGTTTTTAGTACTGAATACAATATTTATTATTTTTCATTGTTTATTTAATAAGTATGTAATTTGCGGTGGATACGAGGGCTGATTCAGAAGTCATGGCAAATATTGTTTATCTCCAAAAAATGAACAAATACAGGAAATGTACTATGTACAGTTGAAAGTGTACGACAAGTATGGTTTGAAGGCAACACCACNAAAAATGAACAAATACAGGAAATGTACTATGTACAGTTGAAAGTGTACGACAAGTATGGTTTGAAGGCAACACCACATGGGGTATGGATGTAGGAATGTCCGGCAAGGAACAAAGACAAACATGGCTGCTTGAAATCACCTTGTAATTGATGTATTCTTGTGCTAACTGTATACACTCATTTAAACAGGTATCTAACGTACGTGTACAAGCTATTTAACATCCTACACAGTGGTCTCCGAGGTTGTCCACGGTTCGTTGCCAGCGATGAGGCNGGTACGTGTACAAGCTATTTAACATCCTACACAGTGGTCTCCGAGGTTGTCCACGGTTCGTTGCCAGCGATGAGGCAGATGGGAAATACCATCGGTTGCAAGAGATTCGTTTATGTGCACCACCTCTTGTCGAAATGCTGCAACAATGTCCGCCTCATCGCTGGCAACGAACTGTGCACAACCTCGGAGACTACTTCGAAGGTTGTTAAACAGCTCTTGCACATACAATATGTATCCGTTCAAATGAATTTGTATGAGAATATATCAATTTAACTGTGATTTCAAGCAGTAATGTTTGTCTTTGTTCCTTGCCGAACATTCCTGCATCTATACCCCATGTGATGTCACCTATAAAACATACTTTTCTTACATTTCCTGTGTTAGGTCATTTTTGGGAGATAAACAACAGTTGCCATGACATCTGAATCAGTCCTCGTGTATGAGCCAGCTGATGTAAACACCAGCTGAAAGTCACATGGCAGCATTTATTTTGATAGGCATAAGGAAAGATGCAACTAATGTGCTGAAAATAAAAACTTAGCAGGCATTTCAAAAGTGCTCACTTTACCATGAACAGCCTTTACCAAATTCCAACAGCAACACAACTCCAGCATGCAGAGGCCTGTAAGAGAGAGTAACCAACACTTCTGTATGCAGCTGCTTACCTCCTTCAAAATGGGGTTCAAATCTATGGACTTCTCAATCTTGAACCGTGGCAGAGATACGTTGACCTCAGTTGAATACATGTTATTGATGATTTCTGTGAGAGAGATTTCCGATAGTTTGGTTTCCATTTCTGCCAGCCCATCCTTCTTGTGAGGCAACAGAATCAACATGCTGATCTTGTCTCCCTGAAACGCGCATATCCATCAATCACTCACAGTAAAACTCTAGGTCTGTTCTACTAGACAGCCAAGCCTGTACACGGTTCATGTCTCCTCAAATACACTATGCTCACTTCGGCCATCTGTTGGAAACTGTTCAATTCTCTTTACGATTGCAACAATACGTGTTTCTTCTGGCCCAGCTTGCCTGAACTTGTGAACACCAGCAGGCACAGAAAACAATCACTGAATAAACACACTGATAAATGAGACATGTGTTTTAAAAAATTTGCTTTACAGAGGTATACATTTCCTGTATTTACTTTACTGAAAATAACTGTGATTTAATACAAATGTAAACAATTTATATTATTAATAATAATTATACAAATCTGTACTGTTATATTAGGAAAAAAGTGATTTAAAAAAAGGCATTTATGTAATTTCATAATTTTTTATATATTGTGAGAATTACATCTGACCACATTGTTTATAAATCATCCAAAAACAATGGCTGTTCGAGATGAAAAATTTTCATAGGTTGTAGCACAGAACAGAACAAACATATTATTGTTACTTTTTTTAATTATGTAATTATTAAAATAAAATAATTGCAAACATTTNCACAGAACAGAACAAACATATTATTGTTACTTTTTTTAATTATGTAATTATTAAAATAAAATAATTGCAAACATTTTTTCTGTTGACAGTAAGTAGCAATATTATATTATTTTAGAGATGAAAGAAAAAAATCATTGGTTATACAGGATGTTATTATCATACAAACACATTAGAACATCGCCATCTGCCATGAAACCTAAGTTGAAGTTAGGTCATAAAAATCAAAACTTTAAAAAATGATAACTCCCAAACTATAAGTCCAATTTTAAAAATTGAGATTGAATTATAATCAGTTTNCACAGAACAGAACAAACATATTATTGTTACTTTTTTTAATTATGTAATTATTAAAATAAAATAATTGCAAACATTTGATCTGTTGACAGTAAGTAGCAATATTATATTATTTTAGAGATGAAAGAAAAAAATCATTGGTTATACAGGATGTCATTATCATACAAACACATTAGAACATCGCCATCTGCCATGAAACCTAAGTTGAAGTTAGGTCATACAACTCAAAACTTTAAAAAATGATAACTCCCAAACTATAAGTCCAATTTTAAAAATTGAGATTGAATTATAATCAGTTTTAATGGCACAATACAGCCATTACATAATTATAACTAAAAAAAATTTCTCTAACATAAAAAATTACTTACTCAAAATATGAAAAGACTGTCACTAAAAATAGACATGACATCATTCTCTTTTCTTGTGTAAGCTGCACCACTGCTGGTGCAGGTACATTAGCGGGGACGAGATTATTATTCTTCCCCCCAAAACCTACTTATTAATTACTATGTCTGTGTAGATTGGTGTATCAGTATAGTAGGTTGGACGTTATTTCTATGGAAGCTCACTAAGGATCGCTAAATATTTCTTAAGGATTGTTGCAGGGCACATTATATTCTCCTTCAGTTTGTTTTATAATCTGTGACCACATACTATACTGATACACCATTCTACATAGACAGGGCCATCCTTAGGGGTGTATGACAGACCGCACAGAGCTGTGCCAAAAAAAAAAAAAAAGATTTTTGTTATTTAATAAAACATATAATATTTAGCATTCGTTTGGTTGAGAGTTATATATTTCACAGTAAAATTATATATTTACACAATCTTATTTATAAACTGTAAAATGTTTTATTAATAAAATGTTAGGTGCAAGGTGCAGGTGTTTGATAGGTGTTAAATAGATGAATGCGTTGTGGGAAGAGGGGATAAACAAGTTTGGAAGGGACGGGCCTAGCAAAAGTTCTTGCACCTGGCCTTACTTTCACTAGGGATGGCGCTGTACAGACGCAGTAATTAATAAGAGGTGTATAGGGAGGAAGAATAAAAATCCTGTCCCTGCACCAGCAGTGGTACAACTTAGACAAGGAAAAGGAATGATGTCATGTCTATTATTTGTGAAAATGGCTTTTCATGCTTTAAGTAAGTAATTTCTGAAGTTGAAAATTTTGTTTTCAGTATTAATTTTGTTGTGGTTGTATTGTCATTTAAACTGACTATAATGCATTAAATTTTTTTTTTAATCTGACTTATAGTTTAGGAGTTATGAAGTTTTAAAGTTTTGAGGTGTATGACCTAACAAGGCAGTGTCCGAATTAGCACTTGAGTTCAAAAGGTCACGTGACCCTAAATAGTCAACTAAAGTAATGATGTATTTGGTACTTTAGTAATTAATTTTTAGTGTGTAATGAAACTTGCTAAAATACCAATTACCAAATTGCACCCANTGTATTTGGTACTTTAGTAATTAATTTTTAGTGTGTAATGAAACTTGCTAAAATACCAATTACCAAATTGCACCCATTTTTTAACAATAAACTAGACTGCATTCAAATTGAATGCTACTACACACTACAATCCTAAAATTCCAAATAGTCAATTCTAACACAGCCTAAGGTTCATTCTACTCAGGTTAGGAACAAAATATTTCATATTGGAGAGCTTGGCATAGGAAAAATTTCCACCACAAGTTGCACTGGTGTTCCAAAGAGGTGACTTTTAAGCTGGCTGGAATTGTGATATATACTTAAGCAGCCAAAATTTTAAGTAGTAACTTTATTTTATAACTATTATTCACACCCTCCAACGGTGTTTGGCACTGAGCGTTAATGAGCAACCTTATTATTTCAATGGAAAAACGTTACAAATTTTTTAATGTGAAATAAATACAGCCATTACCAAAAGGAAATATTCACTACGCATGCGACATCAGTGCATCATGACAGTAAATATTTTTAACTGCCAAACTAAAAGCATTGAGCTTCCAACCTGTGTAGAATAAACCTTAACCTAACCTCATCTTAGGTGTCATGGCAGACGGTGAGGCATCCNATTGAGCTTCCAACCTGTGTAGAATAAACCTTAACCTAACCTCATCTTAGGTGTCATGGCAGACGGTGAGGCATCCAAATATTACAGATGCCCAGCAGAATAAGCAGTTTCCTTTTCAAACAACCTGATGATGTGTTGACATCATAGGAACCAGATACATGGAAGTGTTAGAGACAATGTAAACTATAATTTTATTTATTTAGAATAAAGCANCATAGGAACCAGATACATGGAAGTGTTAGAGACAATGTAAACTATAATTTTATTTATTTAGAATAAAGCATGACTTGGTTATGAGCACTAAAAAAAATTCTGTTTATATTAAATTTGATCAAAAATAAAGGTAGACTTTTGTATAACAGTAAATTAAAAAATTTCAAATCAAATGTATTTTAGTAAACACAGAAAAAAGTCCAGAAATCACATGACAATACTGCTAAAAAACTTACCTCATATGGCAGTTCGAGTGCTTGGGCATCAAG
Source organism: Clitarchus hookeri (assembly GCA_002778355.1). NCBI lineage: Eukaryota > Metazoa > Arthropoda > Insecta > Phasmatodea > Phasmatidae > Clitarchus > Clitarchus hookeri. Next base: position 29,320 of record NQII01008565.1, on the reverse strand, counting down.
CTGAGGAATGTCAGCATAGCGAAACTTCTTCTTGATGTGCATCATTTGCACATCAGTCTTTTGGGTTGGAGTTGTGTAGAAAGGCTCTGTGGTAGTATGTTCTGGGTCAAACTTTGAACGCCAGTTCCCCTTGAAATATNATTGAGCTTCCAACCTGTGTAGAATAAACCTTAACCTAACCTCATCTTAGGTGTCATGGCAGACGGTGAGGCATCCGAATATTACAGATGCCCAGCAGAATAAGCAGTTTCCTTTTCAAACAACCTGATGATGTGGGGACATCATAGGAACCAGATACATGGAAGTGTTAGAGACAATGTAAACTATAATTTTATTTATTTAGAATAAAGCATGACTTTGTTATGAGCACTAAAAAAAATTCTGTTTATATTAAATTTGATCAAAAATAAAGGTAGACTTTTGTATAACAGTAAATTAAAAAATTTCAAATTTCAAATCAAATGTATTTTAGTAAACACAGAAAAAAGTCCAGAAATCACATGACAATACTGCTAAAAAACTTACCTCATATGGCAGTTCGAGTGCTTGGGCGTCAAGCTGAGGAATGTCAGCATAGCGAAACTTCTTCTTGATGTGCATCATTTGCACATCAGTCTTTTGAGTTGGAGTTGTGTAGAAAGGCTCTGTGGTAGTATGTTCTGGGTCAAACTTTGAACGCCAGTTCCCCTTGAAATATNGGTTGGAGTTGTGTAGAAAGGCTCTGTGGTAGTATGTTCTGGGTCAAACTTTGAACGCCAGTTCCCCTTGAAATATACAGCATTAACAAGCACCAACCTGGTCAGTNGTTCTGGGTCAAACTTTGAACGCCAGTTCCCCTTGAAATATACAGCATTAACAAGCACCAACCTGGTCAGTGCAGACAGCATGTCTGAAAGAAATTAATACAATTCTGAACATCATAACCAATACATCATTTCTGTAAAAAATTATCACACACATTTATACTACCAGATACNGTGCAGACAGCATGTCTGAAAGAAATTAATACAATTCTGAACATCATAACCAATACATCATTTCTGTAAAAAATTATAATTTCTGTAAACAATTATCACACACATTTATACTACCAGATACTGGTATATTAAATACAAATACAAAGGAAATTAGAATCCAATTTTTTGTAGATATTAATGCCACCTACATTCTGGGTGATCATCTGTTAACAGCAAAATATTAGAATAAATATCTTAATTCTATTGATTCCATCCACTCTTAACATACTTTTTCTGAATATGAAACATTTCCAGCACACACACACACACAAAACGATTTTTAAATGCATTGGCCAAATCAGATTTATACATTTTACAATATGTATAGGTCACAATTTTAACTGCATTTCACAACAGCCCAATGGAACCACCCCTATATTCTAGTTTAATTTTCTAAATTTATATTACAATCAATATTGAAACCTTTCCTAGAGTGGTTACGAGTAGGTTTGATCCTAACACTTTGATAGACCACGGGCATCGTCATTAACCCAGTCGAGCCTCGCCACAGCCACGGCTCCCTCCTAAGAAGAGACATTACGCCGCACACGCCACAGCTCACCTTTGAAGTCCAGGGTTAGCTCAGCCAGCTGGTGCCCGCTTATGGCCAGCAACCTGCTTCGCACCATGGCACAGCCACTCTGCCTCTTCGGCTTCGGCCACGGAGGGGAATCAAGCACCGCCTTCGACCATCTCCGCCACCCTCTCTGCTACACCTGCACCCCTCGCACTGTCCATGTGCTCTGGGTATATGTAGCGCTAACAGCCTACAGTTCGTGGCTGTCACTCATGGCTCACTGACTTCAACAGCCATCACTGTCTCTCGTGGCTCAGTAGCAGGGTGTTACTCTGCCAGAACACGCACCAACTTCACCAGCCATCGCTGCCTCATGCGAATCCGCAGTAGGGTGTTACTCTGCCCAATCACACACTGACTTCTTCAGTCATCGTTACCGTTAACTGATTGTTGTTCATCAGCCTACATCGTTAAGCTGCCTGTCAGCTCACCGAAGCCTTCCGCACTTCTCAGCTACCCAGTAGCTCCTCACTTAAAGTCATGAAACCGAGTACCGTATGACTTGGGTCACCATCACCCCCCATGCCTTCACATCTACAGAGTCTAGGTGTTGCTCTGGTTGGCATTCTAGTTTCAGCCCTTCAGGCCCTAGTCAGGGTNTGCCTTCACATCTACAGAGTCTAGGTGTTGCTCTGGTTGGCATTCTAGTTTCAGCCCTTCAGGCCCTAGTCAGGGTACAGGCTGGATTATGTGTGTTTACTGATCAGTCAAAGCCAAAACCACTAATCCCAACCTCACCTTCAGGGAGAACCATCTCTACATGATGCTTGGATCTATAGTGAAGTTCCGCTCTACTTGGAGGACTGGAGAGTAGGGAACTGAGTGCCAGCCAGGTCCATATTTGGAATATGGAGGAAGCTACTCGACAGAGGGGTACTACCACCAGCTCTACCGGAGGAAAAACCTGATTTGGCACATTCAAAGGGCTGCATCACTGCTCCCTCCCACACCAACAAAGAAACTAGTAGCTCCAAGTTGGCCCTCAGCCGCAAAAAAAGTGGTCAGACAACTCAACTTGAGTACGAACAAGACCTATACTCGCCAGCGCACTTTCCCAAGCGCAACACCAAGTGACTGAGGTTCCAAAACCTGCCATCTCCGGCCCTAAAAGTAACCCCGTCAAATTGACGACGCCTGCTTCCCAGCCATCTGGGGAGAGGGAGGAGAGAAGCACTGATGCCAGCTAACTGTAGAAGAACCCATTTGGTAGGGTATCAACTTTTTTTTTAAATTCTTCATGTCATGATCATGTTGTCAAATTAAGACAAAAATTTCACTTAACCTTTTTGGTAGCCTTTCTGCTGTTTATGTAACAACCCAAAAAGTTATGATACTGTACTTTTGATACTCTAACAGGAAGTTGAACCTTAAGTTAGAACTGCGAAAGTAAAGAAATTTGCTCTTCCAGGTGGTACAGACTTGTTTGCCAAATGATACACTTTGCTCTGCATCCAATTTGATAATCCTCTTTAGGATAAACAAGTATTTTGTTGTTCATATCTTATGTAAGTGCTTGTAATTCCTCCTGTGACGTTCACCTAGATTTACTGGTGGGCACTGCACCATCAACATATATATTCTGCTGCACAACACCTACAGAATGTGCAGCTTGATACACGTCACAAAAGCTGATCAATTTAAATTGTGAACTATGAAAGTGTAGAACATTCATTGATTAAGGAAGTTAACAATTAGTATATTGCCTACCTGGAGAGATGAGGTCTTTAATCTTGTTGCGAGTCCTCTCTTCCACCCACTGATTGATTGTTTGGGCTGCAGCAGTACTTTCGCTGAAGTTCATCTCCTGGGCATCTGATAAGAAATACCTTCTTGCAATGTCATTGAATTCTGACTTTATTCCAAAACCAGCCTGGCTGAAGACCTTGTTGGCGACTTCCAAGGTAATGTTTTCATCACTCTGTTGGAACAACACACCTTACATTTTTANTGGCTGAAGACCTTGTTGGCGACTTCCAAGGTAATGTTTTCATCACTCTGTTGGAACAACACACCTTACATTTTTATTACCCCTTTAACTTTTAATGTGAGCAATTTGCAATTTTGTAATCCATATTTTGCAATTAGTAAGAGATACGCCTTTTTATAGGCACTAAAACTGTGTGCACTTCTGAAACTTTTATTCATGCCATTTACACCTTCCAACCTGTCAAGAATGGCACAAAGCAATAAGGTGATTAAGTACTTNTGAAACTTTTATTCATGCCATTTACACCTTCCAACCTGTCAAGAATGGCACAAAGCAATAAGGTGATTAAGTACTTATCTTTCCTCCCCCAATTCCTTTGGTGCCATGCATGCTCAACAGCAAAGCACAAAGAAAACATTTTTCCTAAAATAACACTGTTAAATTAGAAACTTTTATGATTTTATTAATCGGTCGAGGTGGTAGGTGAAGCAATTTAATTTGCAGGTAGGCAACCTGGTCATTATGGAAGATGAGAGACTACTGGCACAGCAGTGGAAGCTTGGCCGCATCACCAACACATTTCCTGGTTAAGATGGACTTGTAGGGACAGTGTTGGTAAAAACTGCTACTAGTGATCTAAAGATACCAATATCCAAAGTAGTACCACTGTCATTAGAGACATGACTGAAATAAACTGTATTGTACCATTGTTGTTGATGATCGAAATTATTGTATATGAAAAGCTGTTGACTTGACATAATGGAAAATATTTTTAACATTAACAAGGTGGGTGGAATATATGGACCAGTGTTTTTGATGTGCAGTATATTTTGCCAGTTAGAGAAATGCCATATTGAGGATGGTTTTGTGTTGTGTCAGGGTGGAAGTGGTAGTAAAAAAGATGACATGATATCCAGCAAGTGATATTTGTTTTGCTTGCTACTTTCTAATATTCCTTCTTTAGTTGAATGCACTTAACCACAGAGAATTCACAGAACACAGATCTTAATCATACGAGGTGCTGGAGGTTAAAGTGGCTAACATCAAACAAAAAAGCCCAAAATATTTTACCATGATATTGGGTTTCTATTACACTCAAACTATTTATAGTTAATAACATGTTTGCACTAACAGTTTTATCTTAAATTTCATGCAAGGTTAGCAGTCATTCTGAGATAACCTAGAATTACAACTTAGGTAGCTATAAAATTTTCCCCCACACAACCATTTAGTGATGACTATGGCATCCCAATTATACCATTATGAAAACCTAGTGCTGATATTAATGCCATCTATGAATGAATGTCAATCACAGTAAGACAAATGCACTTTGTCCTCTAACAAAGTACACTGCATGTAATAAGCCTACAAGTAAGGGTTAGTTTTAAAAAGTAATTTGGTGTTACTCAAAGACAAATGGCATATACTACTCTTCCAAGAAGACATCATGGTTTATATGAATAAGATGCACTAAAGTTTGGCAAAAATACAATGGCAAGTGGAAATAAAAACCATTTGAAAACACATCAAGCCAATAATTAGTCAATGCTGCAGGCAAAATTTTTTNAATGGCAAGTGGAAATAAAAACCATTTGAAAACACATCAAGCCAATAATTAGTCAATGCTGCAGGCAAAATTTTTTTATTACAATTTGTTATGAAGAATACCTAATGGGGTCATCAATGACATCACTTTCTCACAACAGGATGCAANAATGGCAAGTGGAAATAAAAACCATTTGAAAACACATCAAGCCAATAATTAGTCAATGCTGCAGGCAAAATTTTTTATTACAATTTGTTATGAAGAATACCTAATGGGGTCATCAATGACATCACTTTCTCACAACAGGATGCAAGNTTTTTTATTACAATTTGTTATGAAGAATACCTAATGGGGTCATCAATGACATCACTTTCTCACAACAGGATGCAAGTCATAAATATTAAACGGATCAAAAAACATTAAAAAAGTGTACTAGACTTCTCCAAACTTTGCCTAAACTGTTAACAGCAAACACAAAAGCAAATGTAAAAAATATAAATAGTGGATAATGCCTGAATGTTTGCTTCTTAAACACAAAAATAAGTTAATTAAAAAGTAATATGTAATTGCTGGCACTGTTCTTACTGGCACCAATTTATAGCATGGCTGCAACAAAATTTAAAGAAATGAAAGTTTTTATTATTTGTCTTACTTACACTTACAGTTTATTAATACCCACATATTGTCACAAGTCTTACAGTTAATCAATGTCATTGAATTTGCTACCCAAACTTGAATCTTTAATGCTTGTGCTTTGACAATTTTTCTGTAAACACAGGATATTNCAAGTCTTACAGTTAATCAATGTCATTGAATTTGCTACCCAAACTTGAATCTTTAATGCTTGTGCTTTGACAATTTTTCTGTAAACACAGGATATTAATGGTAAAAATATAATCACAAAATAATGTAAGTTTCACCTTGAGGGAGGAAAGAAGGGTGTAGAATCCAGATGGGACCAGACTTCGATCTTCGGGGAACTTGAGGGCAGTTGCCAACTCATCTGCAGTTCGCCCAGCAGCACCGTGGTACACCAGGGACAGAATTGTCTGCAAACTTAGTGGGGACACAACGAGGTTCCCACTATCCTTTGCTCGCAGCGTCTACAAACCATGCCACAGCATATTAATATCTCTCTAAAATTAAAAAATTACCTTTTTTAAATCTCAAAATCAGGTTGCCAAATGCTTTAAGAGGACAGTAATGACATCATGGGGACTACTTTCAAAATAAACTAAAATAAGCATGCAGTTTAATTTAACTAATGACATACAAAGTGTAATCAATACTGAATAAACAAAATAAAACTTTTTTATGCACTATGGCTAATTAACTTTGTAATGATGCAGTATTATTAATTTTCGGGACATTTCATTTTTCTTTTGTTTTGCTAAGCATCGTAATATTTTTATCGAGTTTGAAATTAAAAGCAGCGGCGGTTCGTTTTACCGTGATAGTTTGTTTATCTCGCATACGTTTGCTGTTTTATGTTTATCAGAAATCCGGTTGCCGTTTTGAAAGTTGGAGTTTTTGTTAAGCGTCAGCATTAGAATAGCTTTTTTCTGACTGCGTCGACGAGTTTTGTACGACGCAGTTTCAATAACGTGTGGAGAGCGTGTGTGGCAGCCCACACCAGGCCCTTATCTTAGGAGAGGGGGGTTGATATTGAGCAGTTGAATCAAGTCAGTCGTCTGAAGGAGTTGTCAACTAGTGCTCGCCTAGGCCGCGTCAGCTTTGCGCTAACCCCCACACGGGCAAACCAGACCTTACTAGATTATTTCTCTGCCAGTGTGGGAGGTCACTGCATTTGTTATTTCTCCGGGCACGTTTTTAAGAAATGTAATAATTTGTAAACGACTGTGGAGCTGTTCTGCGCTTGTCTGGTTATCTGAAACCAGTTCGTACTCTGAACTTTGAACGTGGACTGTGTCACTTAAATGGTAAATAAAAGTATAGAACAAATACACCAGAACTTGATTTTATTTCATATTTAATTGGCGTCCATTTTAAAGAGTCTCATGTTACTCTGTCTTGAGCTAGTCGAGTGGTAAGTTATAGCAAAGTGGCAACTTAAAGCCGGCAATAACTATGCGCGTGCCAAGTTACAACTGAATGAATAAAGGGTTGGGAAGGTTCCTATTTGGAAACTATGGCTACATGAGCATTTTCCTAGAATGTGACTGGAAAAGAACTTGAGAAAAACCATCCTCTGTGCAATAGACCAGAAGTGCAATAGACCAGAATCATTTGTATGACCTCTCAAATGAGAATAATGCATGCTGATACACAACCAAATACCCTGTCACACAATTTTATTTCTTTCTATAATAGCAATGACCCCAACATGCTTGAGCAACTAGGTGCATATAGTTTGTTTAAAGTGACATAATTACAACTGCAACACAAAAATAATGCAATACAAGACTGCAAAAATTTTTCAGTTACAAAATATGGAAATAAAATAGTGAGCATAAATTATAGAAGCATGCTACATAGTTACATCAGTTATACAATACCAAATTGTTTAATCAGTAGCTGGTGTATGCCTAAGATGACTTTCACTGTATACACCTGATAGTCATGATACATTCTTGTTATACAGCTGCTTGAAAGGCAATGGTCAATGCCCTCTATACTGCACCAGAGGAGAATTCATATCCTACTATTTGTTGGTGATGAAATCATGTACTTCCTGACCCTGTAGCTCACTTGAGGTTCAATCTGGACAACACTCTCTTTCTGCTTTTGCAGATGTTGGCAATGTCAATGTGCCAGGCAGCTGAGAGCCAAGCACTGTCATATGAACCACTCAGATGTAAGCCTGGGTCTTGCTATCAAGCTGGGCATCAGTCAGTGCTGTCCAGTCAGTCTACGTAAGTTATACTACGGCATACAACATAGGTCATCAGACCACTGATTGATTCTAGGCCTCAGCCATCTTCAGCAGTCCAGCTAATCCATTGCTTGAGCAACCAGAAAACCCTGAGTTTATAAATATTATAGGCTAGCAAACTACAGGTGGCTATAGAAGCGAGCTGGCCCCATTTCTATAACCACCTACATTAAAACACTGGTAGCAGGTACTTTCCCAACTACCTGTTGTTGCTGTACCCCTGTCGAACCGTTCTTTTGGCTTAGACCAGGAGGCACACCAATATGACCGGAGAGTCGTATGAAAGGAACAAGAGGTTCCTTGTTTGATTCATGACATCCTAACACTTTGTAATGAAGCAGTAATAATAATTATCGGGATACTTGATTAATTTTCTTTCGTTTTGCAGGGTTTAGTAATATTTTATCAGGATTCAAAGTATTGTTAGTATATTTATCGGGCATAAAAGGCACTGGCCTTTTCAGAAATCTTAGTTTTTGTTCGCGTCAGCATTAGTAGATAGAAGCTTTCGAACTGCAGTAGACCGTTTTTGTTCTAAAAGTTTGATTATCTCTTAATACAACGCAGTTCGGCATGGGGTGGGGAGGGATTCCGGCCCATGCCATGCCCTTATTTGGTAACGTTTTGGCACCCTGGGACAAGGAGTGGGGGTAGGCACGGGCAACTTATACCCTGTGTGCCTACCGCCCGCTACCAATGGAAAGTAGCAGTCAACCAACGCTCGGAGAGGACGTATCGAGCGTGGCAAATAACCCCCACACTGGCAAACTTTATCCAGCTCATATATTTCTCCGCCGGTGTGGGAGGTCGCTGCCTTCGTATTTTCCTCTTGCGATGCAAGCTTTAAATGAAGTGATTAATACTTAAATGATTGCGGCGCTACATTTTACTTGTTTGTCTGGTGAAACTAACTGTTTGGGACTCTGCATATCTGAAGCTTGTATGTAACTGTTATATTTGAATGACAAATAAAAGTAAAGATTAACAAATCCGAGACCTGACTTTATTTTATATATTTATTTGGATAAGTTTCAGGTCTCTAACGATTGGGCGAACCGAGCTGTAATTTCTAGTCGCCACTTCTGGGCTGCCACATTGCAAACATGGCAGCCCAGATGCGGGGCAACATTACAACTTATATAAAAGTTGAATGGAGTTAAGAGTATCTTGGGCAATACTGGGACAGAATAAACTGAGCTCATCTACCCACAATGCATCCTAGACCCACTAAGCCATCTGGCCAAGCTAATGGAGATTATGGAGACCTGCATTTTCCAAGATCTGAAAATCCCAGCAATCTAATACCCATTTTACTCCCTGCTCTCAAAAGCCATCCCCAGGAGCCTGAAATTCTGAGAACCAATGGGCTGTCTCACATATCCTCATGAATTTCTGAGACTCCAACTGGGGGCTTTTATATTTTATGTAAAAGAACTAGAGAGGCACCAGGCCATATTTTTCTGATGTTGGCAACAGTAAGTATAAGAACATGCTAGCACAGAATAGAGGGACACGTCAGCACAGAAATCTCAAAATTGGTAGAGACAGGGTACAAAAAGAGACATTGCAACACTGAACTAGGGAAAAGAAAAACAATGAAAATATGACCCTAACAACTGGTATCCTCGAGGAATGTGGAGCTTAAGATGTAGTGAGAGCATCCAAATATAAGAAGTAATTACGAGAATAGTGAATATGACTTTCACGAGTCACTAAAAAAACCCAGTAACGCCCAGTTATGCAGTTATGTTCTGAAGTAACATGACAAATGAGGACAACTGCAAAATCAAATGATACTGCTGCCAGTGTGATAGAAGATGGGCAAAGTTAAAGGGGAGAAATCTCAATGTGTAGAGCAAGATTACGCCCAGGCAGGTGTGGGACTTCCACTTTCCATGTACAGGACAGTGAAAAGATGTCCAGGGACATGAGGGACCAAGCTACCAGTGCAGTGACTGCCATGAGGCTGCTAGGAGGTGTGCAAATGGAGCCTGTCCTGGGGAAGGTACACAGAAGATGGACAGCTAATATTTATCGCCAAACCTACCACTTCTGCTATCTTGAGGTAGCAGGTGTCTCCATTGTTCATAGTGTTGTGCTGCACAGGTACAAACAAAAGCACTAATATGAACCCCAAATTTTTGGTAACTTCAACCTATGCTAGCAGCACTACTGACGAAATTTAAAGGACGTAGCATCACGATGACCACACAAAATCCCAAAATATCTGCCAGGGATTCCTAACAGAAGCAGAAATGTCCAGTGAAGTGTTCCTGTACAGGTGATGCATGCTCTAGTGATACAGTAACAAAGGGATTAAATGCATGCAAAATGTTTTTTGTTGATGGTGGTGTTGATGTTGGAGACAAATAAAATGTTTGTTTAATTGGATGTTCATATTGATTATGCTATAAAGGTAGTGGTGAATGAATATATTATATTTCAACTATTTATGTTCACAGAGATGATTTTTTATTTAAGGATGCCGTCTATATATAAGTATTTCGCATCTCTGAGACCAAGAAGTGTGGGTGCACTAAGGGCAACCTAGGTATTTGCATCAACTGTCTATTCACCTTTACGCACGGTGAACTGATGTGGAGTCCATCTCATCAACTCGTCTCATACAACTTTCAGTGGTGACTACCATTTTATGGTGTAATAATAAAGGCAAAGATGTCCCTATGCTATTTTAAGGGGAACCTTCCTCGGCCATATTGGATTCTTGGTTTTTCTAACTTGTTTATATTTTTTTAAAAATTCCGAAAGTACCATTATACCCAACTAGTTATTGACCTTACACTGCAGTACAAACAAGACACTAAAACTACAAACTCATAATTATATCACAAAATTAATTCTGCCAAAATCAATATTGTGACATAAATACAAGTTTGTACTTCAGTTGTTATGTCTGTACAACTGTGTAAAGTCAATAGTTAATTAATTATAGAAGTACTTTTGGAATTTTCTTCTTTAAAAACATAAGCAAAAAAAAAAATGAATCCACTATATAAAAATATACTTCTTAGAGACAGAAATAGAAAACAGAAAAAAAAAATCTTACATGCTATCCATAAATGCACCCTACTCAAAAATATTGAACAGTTTTTAAATGGCAACCATAAGACTGAACCTCTGCGCTCTGTTTTGGTGCCTGGGCAGATGGGACACTAAATGATGTACACTGAGGAGCCAAAAAAACTGGTACACCTGCCTAATAAAGTGTAAGGCCCCCGCGAGCATGCAGAAGTGCCGCGAGACGACGTGACATGGACTCGACTAATGTCTGAAGGTATGCAGTAGGCATTGAAATCTGAGCCAATTTGAGAAAGGGTTGCACGTCTGTCACATTTAATGATTCTCATCAGTCGTTGTTTGTCCCGTTCGTTCACGATCTTTTTCCGGCCGCAGTGATGTCAAAGAATTAATTTTTTACTGGATTCCCGATATTCACGGTACATTCGTGAAATGGTCGTACGCAAATATCCAAATGTTATCGCTACCTCGGAGATGCTATGTCCCATCTCTCGTGCGCCAACTATAACACCACCTTCAAACTCACTTAAATCTTGATAACCTACCATTGTAGCTGCAGTAACCGATCTAGCAACTTTGCCAGACGCTTGTTGTCTTATATAGGAACTGCCGACCGCATCGCGTTACTCAGATTGGTTCCATACCTCTGCTATTTGCATAAGCACGCCTACAACAGTTTTTTTTGGCTCTTCAGTGTAGGTCACTTTAAATTGAAAAAGTTGTGAATCCCGGTAATTATAAAGTTTAAGGATTCTACCAAAAAAAACTTAAATTTTTTTTTATGAAAAATGATGTGTACCTGCAGTACTAATCATGCTAGATCATTATTACATAGGCTCATTGTTATATTCACAGTACATACCGTGAATTGTGATAGCAGGGAGGGCCTAAAGGTCGGGTAAATTTTAAGGATAAAAACTGTAAAAAATACCTCAAGAACTACTTACGGCCACAAAAAATGTTGAACACACACACAAATGGCTCCACAAAATTCAATTCACACAAATCTGCATCACTCCGCTTACCGGAGTGCAAGTGATAGCAAGCATGGAGGTCGCATAGTTTTACCTAAGTTACTTCATACATAGCTTGTTAAAAATATATGAAGCAGGCACATCAGTGAGACCATCCACACTTGCTATCGCTTGTGCTCTGGGAAGCAAAGTGGCACAGAGATGCGTGAATGCATTTTTCTAAGGCTAGTTGGTAGTCTGTAACATCCCACCAATTGCAAACCTTGAATAAATAAAATAAAAAACCTACTCCCATCATCAACATCTGCACAAAAACACTAAAGTACTCGCATCACAACAGAAAGTGCATGGGCATCCACGACATTATGCAGAGAAAATGGAATAGTCAACCCAAATACTCACTGTTTTGATACAGTATCACTAAACAACCATTAAGTTCTTTTTAACCATGTGTCTTGCCAAAAAAGTCTTCTTAATATTACACTGCACCATATTCCATTCCTTACCACGAGTTCGTGTCCTGACCAACTATTGCAATATAAAATAATTTCTGTTCATGACCAATTCAATTACCAATAACGTCCTGATCTACTAAAAGATTCAGAAAGACAGGATCAAGCATTGATCATAACTCAAAATTAGGACATATCAGTAATTGTGAAGAATCGCATCTTTTTCAGTAAACAGGGGAAAAAATATCAAGAAAATGGTATATATTCACATTACTAATCAATATGAATACGAATTTCATCGGAGCATCATTGTACATATTCTCAAAATATACTCATTTTACATATTCTCAAACCATACAATCACACACTAGTGGGGAGAGCTATGAAAATCGAGAACATTTTGGGGTAAAACAGGTAAAATTTATGTAAAGTATATCTCAATAAGGTTTCTTATAACAGCATTAAATGCAAGACCTAACTTAACCTAACTTTATGACAGGTGAATCACTGTGGGTGGAAGCACTGATGAGAATGCCAGAAAAAGTACAATAAGTACTAACAGGAATAAACAATGGTAATTAAATTGTACCAATAAGATTTAATCCTGCGCGTTTACACACCCTGAGATTCACCTGTCGTGAAATTAGGACTAGTTTGATTACGTCTTCTGCATTTGACATGGTTATCCACTTACAGTACACAAGCACTGCAATTTCCATCCAAACATGCAATACAACACAGTACAATCCACAAGGCTTGTTGTGAAGAGATTTGGGCGGCTCTTACCATCGAGGTCTTGAGAGCACAAGGCTTATTCTGAATGAAATTTCCACGCTAACCTTGATTACCATAACATAACAGCACTGATGTTAAAACACCAGTGTAGGCAGCAGATACTCCTTGCTGATAAATATATAGGGCATGTCTACCTTCTATATTAACAAATCTTAACTCCACAAACACTTAAATTCTACAATAAAAATTGGATTTAACACTTCAAACTGTAAAATTTGCAAAGAACCACAAATGTGATCAACACTAACTGCACTCCAAAAACTCTCATCATCAAGTAACTGTAAATAATAATGAAATTGCTGAACTACAGTAATTAATGATTTTTACTTATATTTGTTAACAACTTTCAATTGGCCTTTCTTAAAGTCACTATGTAATAATATGAACATACCATGGTGGTATTTTATAAATACCTGTGCTCTACTTTTATCATACATAAATAGTGCCCATTGAAGTCATACTGCTCGAACCGCCCAAGAACTGGTCCTGATTACTTAGTGGGACGCTTCCGTGACATTTTTAGCTGCTCTTAAGTACTGCATGTCAGTATCTGTGTACAATTATGGCTTGATTTTTCTCTAAAAGTATGTTTTGAGGTTTAATATGTCATTATAAGCAACTTTGCTGTGTTGAAGATTATGTATTTCACTCTTTTTTAAGCATTTTACACAAATATTTTCAAATATTATCTTGCGATTCCCCAGATCTTAGCCCTCCCTACTATGGAGTTTTTTAGAATGTCAACTGAATAAACAACCAAGCCAAACTTATGTTGAAATAATTCAATAAATTATACAGATCCTAAATATACCACTACGTTAAATTTCTTTTTTTTTGTTTAAGTTGACATTCTACATAATTACCTTTTTCAAATTATGTGATTCTGTAGATCCTAAGCATGCTACTTTTCAAAGTTTTTCTCCAGTAAAGTCCCGTAAGCAAACAATCATCTACAGAGTTTATCATCAAAAAAATCATAAATATATACTGGGAAAAATCCAAAAAGAAAAAAAATTGGATTTCACTAAGACAGTATTACAATTGGCCCAGAGAGTGCACTCCCATTCTCTCGCGATCACATAATGACAGAGAGAAAACTCTGTCTCAATTTGTCCTAGAGAGTGCGAAAGGACAAGAGCAGAGAGAGAGACAGCATGAATTTGTGCTCTTGCTGCTGTTCTCTCACGCTCTCTCTGACTACACGCCATATTTGTTTACATTCTTTCAGTGTTTGAATAAAGTTTTGGTAGCTTTCTGTGCCATAACCAAGCAACATTTTACCTGTAAATGAATAATTTGCTGATTTGGTCTACAAAATTATTCAAGTTACTATGAATAAGTATTCATTTCCCTGTGGTAAAAGAAAAGAGTTGATCAATATAAAAATAGTAAAGAGCAAGATGTGTGTGTTTTATTATATGAACATTTGCTAAGTATAAAGAAAAAGCACGTATCATAAGTAACTTACATAACATGTATTGATAAATATGCATTTGGCTATAGGTAAAGATTTCTGACAATTTTTTTGGTTACTTTGCTGTACCATGATGAAAACGTATTATCCAAAAATATATAATAGTTTTTATGCCTTAACAATTATTCCAGTAGTGCTGTAATTATTTTGGGATGTATATAAATTACTTCCAAAACTATCACCATGTGATTTCACACCTTTTGACATCAGCTGTTTGCACGATGTTGGAGAGAAACTAAAGTGTGTGTGTCTCAATTTCACAAAGCACGAGTGTGAAATAGTGCTCTTGCCAGGTTGTGCTGAACAGTGCTCTCTCGAAAGAGTACTCTTTAAAATGAGACATGACCTAAGGCATGTGCCACAGTTTTGTCACACTGAGTAGCTTGCTGCTACAAATTCAGGAATTAAAACAAGTGGTAATGCAATACAACAAGATCAGTTCAGACAATAAGGTTTCATATACTTCATGTAACTTCAGTTGATGCATTGGTTTCAAGTAGGTTACTCTGCTTTACCAAAATAATACATGAAAGTTTCCTTATCATCCTGCCCATCATTGCCCTGCTGGAAAACAAGAATTAAAATCATAAGAATCTAGTAGCCATGTAAAAACATTGTGTTACGCATTTACCTGATATAAGGAGACTGCGAAATCAGAACTGCCTTTTGAAACTTCATCAAGTGCCTTTGGGTTCAAAGCAACATCCTGCGCTGAGTTAGACATGCTGAGCATTACCACAAGAATACAGATTCCAACAACTGAAACAAAAAAAAAAAAAAATAGTCATATAATGCACAAATGTAGTAATAATATAACTGGTTTTAATTTTACTTATTTGAGAGTTCATGATTGTACTTGCATGTAAGCAAGTAATTTTTATTTTAAAAAAATAATGTGTGGACTGGATCAAGTCTTCATAAAAAAAATTCTAGAAATTTTTCACAGTATACAGTTAAGTGTAAGCAGAAAAGTTTTTTTTCTGTGCCACAAATCTTACTTCTTACATAATGCAACATAACCACGCATATTGTAGGACACAATAAATAATACTGTAGGCTACAAACACCCTTCGGTATCGCAGCAACGCTTCAGAAAAACTTTAAACATATTCAGACTGTATTATTTTATTTGTCATCCACATGCAGTGCGGTTATAATACCTCTTTGAGGTGATTTACTCGCAATAATTTGCAAGTACATCACTTAATACATACAGAAATAGCCAGGTAATCAACAGTCTTCTAACCGGCAAGCGTTCGCAACTCGCAAGTCTACGCCTACCTAACTGCAGTGCAGTGGTGCAATGCTCCACCCACTAAATGCCACAAGCAACGCCGCAAACAAAGCGGCGAGAGCTGCGACTCCGACCGGTGTTGAATGTCAAGGTCGCAGTCGTCAACGTGAATCGATCTCTTGCAAGTGAAGTCGATTACTCGCGCGCGGCAACCGATTACGTAACGTAGGTCATTTACACAAGCTGTTGATGGGCGGACAATGCATGACCAAGAATTTACGGCTTTGAAGGCTGCCGCCAGGGGCGGATCCAGGTATTTATTAAGGCTCAGTTTCACCTATTGTGCAGAAATTCTTAATTTTCGTGTCCTGATTTCAGTTTAGAGTTATTATTGAAAATATATGATTATAGAAAATTTACGATTTACTAGTTATTTAATACTTTTGTATCTAATTTTCACCGTGTATTTTTCCTGCTTGCAAAAAGGCAAAAACTTATTGATAAAAATGTAAATATGTTCTCGACTTTTTACAAGCAGATAACATGAAATTAAAATTGCGCACAAAAATTTTAAAAAAACTAATAAAATGTACATTTTCTTATATCGTGCATATCAGCAATTACTATGAATCCGAAATTATAACGCGAAAACGGACAATTTCTGCAAAAGGGGTCAAACGAAGCCGGGGGAAGGGGCATTCGCACATTGTTGGACAGTTTAATGATAAAAAAACAGTAAACGTAATGAAGTTAAATTACTAACAGAAAAAGCCACAATTTGACAGCACGCAATAATGAACGCATGTGTTTCTTTAAGAAGAATTAACAGAGACTCCAATCAATACCTGTACAAGTATAACTCGGCACTCCTTCACATCTCATGCTCACTGCTTCGGATAAAAAATTTATAGACGCTAATGTAAATTAATAAAATTGATGTTAGTAATAATAGTACCGGTAATAATGAAACGGTTACTAAATTTATGACATGCATTCTCTGTTGGCAATGCAGTTTATTTTCAGGTGGAATCACCAACGAATAAACATTATCTTCAATGCAACGGACACAGTCCAATCACGCCATCATAACAACATGGATTTGCCATTGCCATTAAATTTAAAAGATAAAATCCCCCTATCTCTACGTTATTGGAAACTAAAAATGTTTTAGATTTGCCCCTTTCCACATTGTCACAATTCTGCCACGAGTGACAGAATGGCTACTTGATTCAGCTCAATAAAAACTTCGTCAACATAACCAAGGCAATACTAACCTGGGAACGTTCTATGTCACAAGCTAGGTGGAAGAGAGGAAAAGGAAGTGGTTATAGTCTGTCTCATATAAGTTGGCGAGATTTTGACAGTCAGTGAGTGGTAACTTGATGTATTTGAAACAAACAACGTGCCATTTACGAGTACAAAACCTTGTATCAGTTGATGCATCAACGAACTAAAATTAATATTATGTTGGCTATTCTGAGAGCACTGCCGACGCACATCAGACAAGCAGAAGATATGCGGATAAGAAAGAGTTCCTAGATTAATTAATACATTTTATTTTACGTGGTCATAAAACAGTGGTTTTTAGTGTTATAAACTAAACTTCCTGCTAAAGTTGAAATGTATAGGTGTTCAAAATTAAAGGCACATTAAAACGATCCATATCCAAATAAAATGCAATTTCAAAACTTATTTTCAAGTCTTATATCACCCCTCTCCAACCATGCTTTTCATACGAGCCTGATATTAATTCCAAAAACATACAGAAATATTGCATAATATTGTTGAATTATTTTTTCTAATGAGTTAACAAAATATATTTCAAATTCGTGTCGTTCCTAGCCAGTAATAGAAGAACAGTTAACTTAAAAAAGACGCGATCTGTTGAGCAAAGCGAGCGGCTCACACCTAGCTCTTGACATGCTGTGCGCGCCATCTATCGGATCTTTTCCGAACCATTGCCAGCCAGAAAAGAATAGCGTTTGTATGCAATATATAAAAAATTTACAAACAGATACCAATAGTTTTATTTTTCGCGAGCTCTGCATAATTTTAAGTAACATATATTTCGTGTACAGCGATTTTGAGTACTAGTAATGTTTATTCAGCCAGTAATTGTTCGTGTACGTAAATTATACGCCATATTGTTCTCCAGGAAACCCATTTCCTTGTTTCCGAAGAAAGTGGGACACACCTGAATAGTTTTTAAGCAATTCTAACGTTATTCCACGTCACATATTTCCAACTCGAATATATTAGCTGTAACGTCCAAAGTATGATAATAGCTACCGTCTCGCAAATGTTAAACCCAAATTCACTGTCTCGGACAAATTAAAAAAGAGTTAGCAAATATATTTAATTTTTTGCAAGGTTTTATATTTTTACTTTCATAACCTACTAGTTTTTTTAGACAGATGTCAGTCTAAAATATGTTAACATTTGTTTAGCATTACAGTACAATGGCAAGTGGATTAGCTGACAGCGTGTTGATAAAAAATACACTTGACGCACCAGCTGATGGCGAAAGGATACATAAACGAAAAGTAAACATTTGCGCTACTTTCGTCGAACTGTCAGAATCTCGCCAACTTGCATACTATACCTGCGCACGGTTTCATCTCCTTTACCCCCACCCTGAAAGCCGAAAGTACCGTCACAGAGGAAGAACACAGACACAAAGAAAGAACTGCTATATCAATGCGCATATTGCATTGGGAACCAAGGCGACACCTGCTGTTGTGCAGGAGATGCGTGGAGGGAAGAAAATATCAGTCATCACTCTCAGCGAAAGTTACACCAGGCACGGTTTCCCGACTTGAAGCATTGTTCAAGGCCAATAGCAAACATTTGTATTTGGTACTTTTACAGATACAGCTAGATTCTGGTCAATTTTCGGGGCTTAGTCGGCAAGGTGTAGCCCGTGGTTCGCATTGTTAAACAGCGATTACTTGACCGAGAAATCTCTGATCGGTCTGGGACAAAAATTCGGGCACTTTAACGAAACCAGTTCTCGGCGAATTAAGGCAAATGTGGGAAAATGCGAGGCTGCAGTCTTCACTCGCCGGAACATTCCTCCCAATCTGCCACATCTCACTCTCTGTGGGGAGGATATTCCATTTAAAGAAGAGGCGAAATACCTTGGTCTTACTATGGACAGAAGGCTGACATGGCGACGCCAGAGAAATCTTGCTTATGCGCGCATGGCAGCTTTATATCATCTTCTATCTCGTGGCTCTGGTTTGTCACAGAAAAATTGGATACGATTATATCAGTCAATGATTCGCCCCATTATTACTTATGCAGCGCCTGCTTGGCCCTACTGTGCACAAACTTATTTAAATGCATTGCAGGTGGTGCAAAATAAATGCCTCCGATTGGTCGCAGATGCACCCAGATATATCTCTGTTAGACGCTTGCACGCCGAATTAAAACAATAAATGCTGGACGAAGTAATTCGCAAGCAGACTGAACGATTTTATAAATCAAGCGAGGAACATTCAAATCCTCTCATAACTGCCTTTGGGGACTATGATATTGATTTAACTCAGCGCTATAAGCGCCCAAGGTAGCTTCTAGCGCACAGGCCCACTTAGCCCTGCGTGTAACACACTGCAAGGCCAATTATGTTAGCATCTGCGCAGCTTTTTAGGATAGATATTTATTTATCTATAGTTTAATTCAATTGGTAGCTGTATGTCTTGTTGACATACAGCCTTAGATTAACACGAGGAGTCCTTAAGGGACACCTCAGGGGTTATTTAGTCTATAATGTAAGGTACGTAAAAAAAAACGTCCTCGTGGGCTTAGGTTTAGTAATAGGCTATTTAGGTTAAAGTAAACACTTTTTCTTTCAGGCAAATTACTATCATATTATGAATTAAGTAAAAGCCGGTCAGTGTTCTCTCTGCTAACACTCACTGGCAACTTATTATATTTTCTAAGTTTTCAGGATCCACTGGGGCTTGGGGGCAGGGGGGGGGTATCGCGTCACTCCCCCTACCAGAGTGATGTGCAAACACCACTCTGGTTAAGCCAGCGTGAATTGAAGTCAAAGAAAGATGTCCTGCCCCCTCTCTACTAGTATTTTCTCTACCTATTAATAAAGAGCATGGTTTACACCCTGTCTTCTGTAGTATTTTCTGATAATGCATGCAACAATATTTAATTATTTCCTGTCGAAAGGGCTTTTACGGTGTCTATACCAGTTTTTCCCTTACTCTTCCTAGTATAGTAGTTTAGCTAGAAGTACACTTAGGGAGGTTTTCATGGCCGAATCGTGGCCATGGCAGCCCAATCCCTTGCTGCCGCGATGTATGTCTCCTTGCATGATTTCCTTTCCTTGTAGGCGTATGGGGCTTAGCCCTAAGACGCAATTAACTCCCGTCCCTACCGCGGGCTAACTCATAGCACTTAGTTTTAGAGTATGTTAATAAAAATTAAAAATAAATTTACAAAAGTTCTCGGGGGC